>WNWK01001697.1:27439-256550 GCA_009830355.1 Cherax destructor
ATAATTGTATTTGTGTACCTGTGAGACAGAGATAGACAGAGTCAGATAGAGATAGACACAGAAAGACAGAGACAGACAAAAGATAGACAGGCATAGGTTATAAGACATTCTGAAAGGATGTTGCACAAATGTTGCACATGGGTTATTATCAAGGTTTTTGATATTTCCTCGACCATTTATGGCCATATCCACCTAAGAGCCACTAAACTCGGGGTCAACATCACTTTCCACTTAAAATGGTAGAGTTAATATACTGCATGACATCAGTGAATCCATGTGTTTGCCACGCTGTTTGCTGTAGCTGGCGCTCAATTGAACTGGTAATCCCACAAGTATTAAGTGGTCCCAGATTTTTTTAATTCACACACCCAAACACTAAGACCCATTCTATGCTGACCAGGCATCTCAGGCCAATTGTGCCAAATTTGAGGCAGGAAAATAAAACGAAATATATGTTTGGGGCAGTAGCGGTACTAACGTATATATACGTTTGGACAGTTTACGGGTTAAAGCGCTTACTAGCGATTATTATCAATAATAATAATATAGCATCTTCAAGACTAGTGAGACACTCTTAGTGGTTTTTAATGTGTACCTGCATGCCAGCATAGTGTATAAGTTTATTTAAGTACAGGTACACATAAATATAATTATCAAAGTACAGTACGTATACATAAAATACGCAATAGCTTTAAAACACTTGAAATTTTGGAAAGTTTCAAGACACAGTGGAGAACATGGAGCTCATGGAGAATGTAAACAAAGTGGCACGAGAAACCGTATATGAGTCAGGTGGGGGAGGGGAACCATATAAGAATTTTGGTCATAATTTGAAATGTCCGTATTAGAAAAACACCATAAAGCGGGCCCTACTGTATATAAATTACTAAGTGTAAAAAGAAGAAAAACTTTTGTTTCTTTTTTGGGTCACCCTGTAAAATTTATTGATGAAGACACCCTAATCTTATTTGCATCAGTGATTTACAACAAAATTAATATTCACTTATCTATTGATTATGCTGACAAATAAATTTGTTTCATAATTTTGGAAATCCACTTCAGCCGTCATAATTTAGAAGAAACTTTTTAGAGTGAAAAAGAGGAGAGACAGGAAATGAGAAGGCAGATATTCAAAACCCACTCCACTATACAAAAGATCCCCAACCTATAAAAGTTCATGTTAATACAGTATGATGAACACTTACTAGCCGGATACTTTGGAACAAATTAGTTCCTCACAAATGCAGATCCAGATACAAACATTTAAGCTTCTCATTATTTTTACACCAAAGTCATTGATCTTTTATCTCTGTTTATTTTATGCATGTGTTGAGTACTCACATCTGTTTGGTAGAGACTGGTCAAGAACTGTAGATTACAGTAATTACACTATGCAGCGTAATGACTGTGCACATGTTTAAGACTGATGCTCCTACTGCTTAGAAACAAGTTTATTCCTTACACAACCCTCCCTGCCACAATCTCCAGCACTTGCTTCCCTCAAGGGAGGTTCATTGGCGCTGGTGAGGGGCTCTTAATCTAGAGAATTGGATCTGTGCTCCAGTTCCCTGAATTGAGCCTGAATACCTTCCTTTCTCCCCCTTCCCAAGTGCTGTATAATCCCTATGGGTTTAGCACTCCCCATGATGATAATTAATGATCCATCACTCACTACCCTCAACACAACCCTCCCTGCCATTCCACATGCTCAAGCACTCGCCACTCTCACGATAACAATGAAAGAAGTGGACTGCATGTGTAAAGAATGTTGTGTCAAATACAATGAGAAAGGGAAGTGGAATGAGGGAGGAAAGGAATGACGGAGGAAGAGAATGAAGGATGAAGGTAATGAGGAAGTGAGGGAATAAGGGAAATGGAAAGAAGAGAGGGGAATGAGGAAGGGAGAAAATGGGGTAGGGACAGAATGGAAGGAGAAAGGACCCTATCTCACATTTGTACTGTACATTGCTTTTAATTTATTAATTAAAAATATACTAAATTAGGTTCTGAATTTGTTGTCCTAGAATGCATCTCTGATTTGATCACAGATTTCTAAGGGAAAACAGGTTCACTATACAGTGGAACCTCCACTAACGAGCGCTTCCACGTGTGAGTTTTTCCAGATACGAGCAGTCGCTTGGTCGATTTTTTGCTTCCATACACGAGCGAAATTTCCAGATGCGAGCAGGCCTCAAGGGAGGTTCCTTGACGCTGGTGAGGGGCTCTTGCTCTTGATGTAGGGAATTGAATCTCATTTGTTTGTTGGACTATCTTATTGAAACTTGGGCAATGTATGATGGAAAGATGTTTCTTAACGTACACCAAAAATGAAAGAAATTGGACCATAAATAACGGAGTTCACTTCCCAGCATTAGCTGCCCTTTAGCGGCATATTTCCGTATGGTTTTTATGGTTGCATTCTTGTTTTTTGGTCTCATTTGATAGAATGGAAGATATATTACAGAAATAGATATGATTTTGATTGGTTTCACAACGAAAAGTACCTTGAAATTGAGCTCAAAGTTGCGGAAATGTTTGATTTTGCCGATGTTCAAGAGTAAACAAATGACATCACTGTCCAATTAGTACATATGTACTAATTAATAATAAAAATACGTAATAATAATAATAATCCTAGGTAGTAGGTTGGTAGACAGCAACCTCCCAGGAGGTACTACCGTCCTGCCAAGTGAGTGTAAACCGAAAGCCTGTAATTGTTTTACATGATGGTAGGATTGCTGGTGTCTTTTTCTGTCTCATAAACATGCAAGATTTCAGGTATGTCTTGTTACTTCTACTTACACTTAGGTCACACTACACATTCATGTATAAGCATATATATACACACCCTCTGGGTTTTCTTCTATTTTCTTACTAGTTCTTGTTCTTATTTCCTCTTATCTCCATGGGGAAGTGGAACAGAATTCTTCCTCCGTAAGCCATGCGTGTCGTAAGAGTCGACTAACATACCGGGAGCAAGGGGCTAGTAACCCCTTCTCCTGTATATATTACTAAATGTAAAGGAGAAACTTTCGTTTTCCTTTTCGGCCACCCCGCTTCGGTGGGAAACGGCCGACGTGTTGAAAGAAAGAAAGAAAGATGTATAATAATAATAGTATAATAATACGTAATACTTTTTTTTGGGTTATCCTAGGTTCTCTACACATATGCTGCTATGTATGATAATCTATGTAAATGTATGTGTATACCTGAATAAACTTACTTACTTACTATAATAATAATTATAATAATAATATGTACATACTAGTATAATAAGTTAGTTTGAGCATGCCACCATGAGATGGCAGTGTATATCAAAACAAAGCTCAGCTGTTCACGGAGCTTACCTCACGGGTGAAATAATTATTAAGTTTATTCAGGTATACACAAATACAGTTACATAGATTATCACACATAGCAGCAGAACCTAGGATAACCCAAAGATCTAGGATAACCCAAAGAGCCTAGGATAACCCAAAGAATCTAGGATAACCCAAAGAATCTAGCATAACCCAAAGAACCAAGGATAACCCAAAGAACCTAGGATAACCCAAAGAATCTAGGATAACCCAAAGAACCAAGGATAACCCAAAGAACCTAGGACAACCCAAAAAGTCACAGTGTTTTCCTTACATGTTGCAATTAAGTGTACATTGGATTAAGAGTGTATCACCCAGAGAAAGTTTCAAGTGGTCGTGCGTTGGAGCTATGTAATGACGCTTGTGTAAGTCATTTCCGAAACATTCTGAAAAAGGACGAAACAAAATGAACTCCTGACAGCATATGCCGATGTGCCCAGCATCTCTTCTCCATCTCCAAGGTAAATGCTGTATTACACATAATTTCTTTACATATTATTATTATTATTACATTATTATTATTTTCCTTATGAAACTACCATATAGTAAGTAAATGAATTTTCTAATGGAGATAAATGCGTAATCACAAAGCACTGCCGGTATATGAGTCATGAAAGCACTCTTGTTATAATAAAAGCATGGGAAGGTCTGGAGGAATGGCCGCCGTGGTGCACCTATCCATAACAACAATGGCTGCTGTGCCCCGCGCTCAACTAACACTACTCACATACATAATATTTCATTCATTCTAGTGTATTTATCATGTTTCTATGTTATTAATGTGAGGGAAAAGTAGTCTAATTATGGGTTAAGGTTGTTAGTCTGCCGGCGGTCATTCCGGGTTCAGCCGGTGCTACCTCTTGCGGGCCGAATCAGAACCCCCTTTTCTGGTGGTAGTTACCTTACCTGGTACATGAATGTAGTATTACCTCATTTTCTCCTAGGACATGTGATTAGCACTAGGCCTGTTGTAATTGCGTTGTTTGTAAGGAAACACTTGTAAATGTTTCTGCCCCACCGGAATTGACGCCTCCGTGCGTGAGCGAGAGCTTACCCACTTGCGGGCCGAATCAGAACCCCCCACCCTTTTCTGGTGGTAGTTACCTTACCTGGTGACAGTGAAACTGTGGAGAGACACTACACCTCCACTCTTCTCCTGAACAGGTAAGGTGCTCTACCAAGGGTATTTTAATTGTGGTTGTTAATTAAAGTTACCAGTAATTTCTACCATCTTAAAGTAAACATGTTATCCTTTTTCTTTCTTACGTGTTATGTTTACTTACTTGTGGTAACTATTTTTTATTTTCTCTTTATCAGCTCTGCTGCTGGCCTGGTCAGCTGGTACAGATGCCAGTTTTGAAGGAGCTAGATATACGTCTCTCTGACTTGGTTTTTGTCTACTCTTCCGCTTCAAAATCTTACGTAGTACCTCGACCAAGTGGCATACGAGAATTGTTAACTACCCAGGATAACCATCCTACATCTCGTCTACATCAGAGGCTCAACCTGGGCTTATATTCTCCTACTCTCCATCCTGCCAGAACCACAAAGGCCTATTTTTTATATATTTTATTAAAAACTTAAAAGTCTTAATTTATTTCATATCCAAGAGTCTTTATTTGTTTTTATTATTTTTTCCATTGTTATTTGTTCAGGTGGAAGGCGTTCCTCTGACAATGGCGACCTTGCCAGGATACGACTCTTGAGGCTACATCTTCCTGATGGTTCTACTGGTTCGTGAGTATAACATTTAAGATTGAAAAGGGTGAGTTCGTATCTTTGAGGTGTCAAGTCATTACTGGTAGTCTTTGACTTACAGTTGTTTGGTTCTTGGGTTGGGTTTAGAAGTTTACTCATTATTGTTGGACCTGAGGAACTTCCATAATAACCCCTCCTGGGTGAACCGTGTTCATTTATCTTAGTGAAGGCTTTTGAGCCCACTAGATTTGCTTCCAAGTGAAAATATTATTTCATTTTCTTCTTTGGGAAGGTTTAGAAAGTGTGCGGACGAGGTCCCTCTTTTGAAACAGTCGTTTCAGTTGTTAATTTAAGATCAACTTGTTTGGTTTGTATTATATTTTCTTACTATGGATTCGTTAGATTTCTGGTTAAGGGCTGGAAAAGACATGGGATTTACAGGCCAGTCTCTTGATAGTTATATTACTGCTAAAATGGCTATAGAAGAGAAAAAGGAACAGGAAAGACTAGCTCTAGCTAAACAGGAGGAACAAGAAAGACTAGCTCTAGCTAAACAGGAGGAACAGGAAAGACTAGCTCTAGCTAAACAGGAGGAACAGGAAAGACTAGCTCGAGAAGAGAAAAGACTAGCTATAGAAGAGAAAAAGGAACAGGAAAGACTAGCTCGAGAAGAGAAAAAGGAACAGGAAAGAATAGCACGAGAAAATGAAAGGATTGCTCGTGAGGACAAACGAGAACAGGAGAGGGTTGCTAGAGAAGACAGAGTTCAGGCAAGGGAAGTAGCCTTCAGGATGAAGGAGATTGAAGAAAAGTCAAAGCAGAGGGAGTTAGAACAGTTAAGGCTGGAATTGGAAGCCAAGAAGGTAGAGCTATCTAAGCATAAAATAGATGAAGGGGTACTAGAATACCCTACCCACGAATCTAATATTAGGATGCCTCAAATTCCACCTTTCACAGAGCAGGATGACATCGGGCATATATCACCAGATTCGAGAACACTGCCACACTCTGTGAGTGGCCCTCAGATTCTTGGGCTACAAGGCTTGGATTACTTCTATCAGGTACAGCTTTAAACGTATATTCCACCTTACCAGCTGACGTAATCACTGATTATCCTCTACTTAAGAAAGCTATCTTACACGCTTTCAAGAAGACCACCCACCATTACAGGTCTGAGTTTCGGCACACTAAAATATCCCCAATCAGAATTATATGCAGTATCTGACAACACTTTTCAGATTGTTTGATTGTTGGATTGATAGTGCCGAAGTTGATCATGACTTTGATTCATTACGCGACCTGATGGTAAGAGACCAATTTCTCTCTTCTGTTAACTCTGACTTACGTATCTTTATTAAAGAACGTGACGTTCACACAGCTTCCGAAATGGCACAAGCGGCAGATATATACGCCTGCGCTCATAATAACTACCCTAAAGAGCGTAGTGGATATAAATCTGTTGTACCTAAACAATCTGAGTCATCCAAACCATTTTCCTCTAAGAAATTCCCAGTAAAATGTTACAACTGTAACGAATTGGGACACAGACGTCCAGATTGTCCCAAGAAAAAAGGTGAGAATATTGGAAAGTGTTTCACCGAAGCTAATATTAACGCACCTTTTAGTGAAGGTTCTGTTAATGGCATGAATGTTTCCACCATTCTTAGGGATACTGGGTGTTCTTGTATTGTTATTTCAAGTAAACTCTTTCCTAACTTAGATTCAACCCGGTATAAAAGTACTAAATTAACCGACTACTTAGGAAGAAGTGATGAGTTTCCTACTCTCAGATGTTTCATTAACTGCAAATGGTTTACTGGTTGGGTAGAGGCAGTGGTGGCCCCAATAACGTCTTGTTCTGTTTTGGTTGGGAACATAGAAGGGGCGACCTTCCCATCTGAATTAGACTGTGTAAGGTTTTCAAATGATTCCGGAAAAGATAAACTTGATACTTCTGTTTCTTCCCTAGAATCTCCAGAAGTAAATAATCAGGATAACTCAACTCAGAGTTCGGATAATCGTGAAACTCCTGGAAAAACCTTAGAGAAGCAGTCATCAAAACCAATCTGCACAGAAACTGAGGAAATACCACAGGTGACTGAATCTTCCCCACAACTGGACGCGGTTAACGTTCTTACCAGAGCTCAATCTAAGGTAAAACCCATCCATCCTTTAGTACTTTCCAAAGGAAAACCTATTGAGCTGTCACACCTAGATTTGGAAGGTCTCCAGAAGACTTGTCCTTCCTTAGAGGAAACCCGAAAGCTAGCATTAAATGACAATGTGATTAAAAGAAAGAAGTTCAGTTATAAATTTGAGTTCAAAAGTAATCTTCTATACAGGACTATAGTGACTGCGGACAATCCCAATGAGGTGGGAAAAAGTCTATTAGTCATTCCTAGGGATTGTCGTGAGACTATTTTGAAAATTTCTCATGACCTGCCTGTCTCTGGCCATTTCTCCCATAGGAAGACCTATGATAAGATCAAAGACTTGTACTTCTGGCCTGGGATGTCCTCTGACATCTATAAGTACTGTAGATCATGTCACGTATGTCAACTTTCCTCTCAAAAGGGTAGAACTAAGAGGGTTCCCATGGTCAAAATGCCAATTTTTTCAGTTCCATTTGCTAGAGTTGCAGTGGATATAGTTGGTCTCCTCACTCCTCGTTCATCAGGAGGTCATAAGTATATTTTGACTATGATAGACTATGCGTCCAGCTTCCCTGAGGCGGTACCCATAAAATCCATCACATCCATAGAAGTAGCTGAAGCTTTACTGTGTATTTTTTCACGGGTCGGTATTCCTCGTGAAATTCTGTCAGATCAAGGGACTCAATTCACGTCGGAAGTGATGGAACAAGTTTATCAACTTGTAGGTGTTAAACCGCTTTTCACTACACCTTATCATCCAATGTGTAATGGAAGAGTGGAACGTCAACATGCCATCCTGAAGTCTATATTAAAGAAACTCTGTATTCTTAAACCAACTGACTGGCATAGATATCTACCATGTGCTCTCTTTGCAATGAGGAGATTCCTAGTGACTCTCTGGGATATTCCCTTTTGAATTACTTTATGGAAGACAGGCTCGTGGACCACTATATATCCTGAATGAACTGTGGTCTAAAGATATTGAACCTGAAGTTCAAAACACTTACCAGTTTCTCCTAGACCTTAGGGAAAGATTGGAAGAAACTGCTGATTTGGTTGTCAAAAACCTTAATGTGTCTATGGAAACTTACAAGACATATTTTGACCATAAGAGCTCCCAACGTAAGTTTAATGTTGGTGATGAGGTACTAGTTCTTTTGCCGGACAAATCCAACAAATTATTAATTACCTGGCGAGGGCCGTATAAGGTAACCAAGGTCTATAATAAGGTAGATTACATCTTGATGTCAATGGTAAGGAAAGAATGTACCACGTCAATATTTTAAAACGGTATCACCGTAGAGAAGTTAATCTTTGCTTAAACACCTTTGATGAAGACACTTTGTCTTACAGCTTAGTTAGCAATCATGATTCTTACGAATGTAAAATTTGTATTATAGATGACGAATCTCGCACAGAATCGAAGGAACTACTGGATATCTTAACTGATGATTCTGCCACCCATAACTCAAATGTCAACATCAACAGTGAACTATCTTGTAAACAAAAGTCTCAAGTAAGTGCCATAGTAAATACGTTTTCAGATGTATTCACAGAAATCCCAGGACTTACCACTACTGTTATACACAAGATTGAATTAACAGCACAGGAACCAGGCAGATGGAAAGTCTATCCTGTCCCTGTTCACTTACGACAAACATTTGATAACGAAGTGGACAAACTCTTAAAGTTAAAGATTATAGAACCTTCTAAATCAGCTTTCTGTTCTCCAGTTGTAATGGTTAAGAAACTAGATAATACTTACAGACTGGCCCAAGATTTCCGTTATTTAAATACCATTACTAAATGGGATGCTGAACCCATGCCAGTAATTGATCATGACTTGTATAAATTCCATGACTGTAAGTTCTTCTCTGAATTAGATATCTCACAAGCATACCATCAGGTGTCTTTACACCCAGACTCTAAACCATACACTGCTTTCCCCACTCATAGAGGACTAATGCAATATCGCACTATGCCTTTTGGTTTGGTTACAGCTTGTTCACTTATATTAGGCTTATGAGAATAGTCCTCTCTGACTTAAAGAATGTTTCGTGTATTTTGATAACAGTTACATCATGACTCATGTCTGGGAAGATCATCTGTCAACACTGTCGCTTGTTTTAAAGAGACTAAGAGCTCATGGCCTTACAGTCAAACCACAAAGTGTTTTCTTGGTTACTTCAAAATACAATACTTGGGGTTCATTATATCAGACAATTCTTTATCTCCTATTCCTAACAAAACTAAAGCTGTACTTGAATGCACTTTTCCTAGTACAAAAAATTGCTAAGAAGTTTCCTCGGATCTGTAAACTTCACAGAAGTTTTGTCCCAAACTTAAGTGGTCTGACCTCCATTCTCACTGACTATTTAAAAGAATGTGAAAGAACCACTGGTTTGTTCTGATGAAGCAAAACAAAGCTTCGAACAAATTAAAAGAATATTTTCGAACCCTCCTGTCCTAAAATTACCAGATATTAACGAAGTTTTTTGTCTCCGAACAGATGCCTCTCATTCTGGACTCGGTGCTGTGTTACTTCAGTATTACGATGAGACACCGTTCCCGGTATCTTTGCTAGTAAGAAGCTTCTACCACGGGAAGAAAGTTACTCTACTGTGGAAAAGGAATGTTAGCCTTAGTGTGGGGTATAAGTAGATTCAAATACTACTTGTATGGAAACCCTTCATACTTGAAACTGATCACAAGCCACTCATGTATTTAGAAAACTTCAAAGGTACAAATAGCAGACTCTTGAGATGGGCTTTGGCTATTCAGGCCTACAAGTTTAAGGTTATTTATATCTCTGGCTCTGAAAACCACTTTTCAGATTGGCTGAGCCGAGGTTGTACATAGTGCTTTTCCCTCTGTTTAACTTATTACCTTCGACCATAAGTTTTGGAAAGGGGGTATTGTGAGGGAAAAGTAGTCTAATTATGGGTTAAGGTTGTTAGTCTGCCGGCGGTCATTCACGGGTTCAGCCGGTGCTACCCTCTTGCGGGCCGAATCAGAACCCCCTTTTCTGGTGGTAGTTACCTTACCTGGTGACAGTGAAACTGTGGAGAGACACTACACCTCCACTCTTCTCCTGAACAGGTAAGGTGCTCTACCAAGGGTATTTTAATTGTGGTTGTTAATTAAAGTTACCAGTAATTTCTACCATCTTAAAGTAAACATGTTATCCTTTTTCTTTCTTACGTGTTATGTTTACTTACTTGTGGTAACTATTTTTATTTTCTCTTTATCAGCTCTGCTGCTGGCCTGGTCAGCTGGTACAGACGCCAGTTTTGAAGGAGCTAGATATACGTCTCTCTGACTTGGTTTTTGTCTACTCTTCCGCTTCAAAATCTTACGTACCTCGACCAAGTGGCATACGAGAATTGTTAACTACCCAGGATAACCATCCTACATCTCGTCTACATCAGAGGCTCAACCTGGGCTTATATTCTCCTACTCTCCATCCTGCCAGAACCACAAAGGCCTATTTTTTTATATATTTTATTAAAAACTTAAAAGTCTTAATTTATTTCATATCCAAGAGTCTTTATTTGTTTTTATTATTTTTTCCATTGTTATTTGTTCAGGTGGAAGGCGTTCCTCTGACATTAACCCTTTCAGGGTCAGTGCCGTACTAGTACGTTTTACGAGCAGGGGTTGGTGCCGTACTAGTACGCGTAAATTCTAGCGGCTTCAAATTAAGCGGGAAACAGCTGGTAGGCCTAAGGATGAGAGAATGGGTCTGCGTGGTCAGTGTGCGCAGTAGGAAAAAAATTGGGCACCCAGTGGTGCATTGTGGGAACACCATTTCAGTACACCTTCTCCACCATGCCTCGCAGCAAGAAACACCTTACTCCTCGGCGAATTGGGACACTTTTATTCATCAGTGACAGTTCTAACAGTGATGGGGGTGTTAGTGAAGGTGACTTTCAAGGTTTTGAGGCGGTTGTGACCGAAACTAGTGACCATAATACCAGTATAAGTGAGGAAAACCCAGACGACCCACAGCCGTCCACCTCTGGTGCTGTGGCGTCTTATTCACGGCCAGTTGTACCAGAACGAAGGCGGAAACTCCTATTTTCTAATGTCCCAGACTCAGATGTGAGCAATGGTGATGATACTGATAGTGACTATGAACTCCAAGCCCTTCGAAATACAGTGGTACCCCGGTTTACGATATTTTTTCATTCCAGAATGCTGTTCAAGTGCCATTACCAAACGAATTTATCTCCTTAAGAAATGTTGTAAAATAGACTAGTCCTTTAGACCCCCAAATTACACTTACAAAGCATTTAAAAAATAAACTTACATAAAGGGTGAGTTTGGGGACCATCGTAACGGTACCACTGTAGTTCCAGTAGCAGTGAAGAGGAATATTCACCAGTGAGCGTCAGATATGACGGTATATGCGCTCTGGTAGTGTGCCATATGCTCTTCCAAGGTTAGGAGTACATCTCGGAGTACATCCCGTGGGCGTACAACAGGAAGTGATAGTGAAAATGATGATGATAGCGTTGCAATTGGTATGAGAAATGTGCATGCAACTGGTGGTGGTGGTGCGGCGTGCGAGGCACCAGCAGTGGACCATGCTGGCACCCACGCCGCTGACTCAGCTCAGTTACAACAAAGGCAACCCTCACCCACCCACCAACCCCCACAACCACAACCTCCACTTCCACAACCCCCACAACCACCAGTAAATATACAGTACCCACCAGCAGACCGCACCAGGGATTGGCAGGAAGCTGACAATTTTATTCCCAATCCCCATCAGTTTGATGAAAGTCACAGTGGATTACGCCCATCTTGTCCACTTGGGAACAATGCCACTGAACTGGAATGTTTCCAGTTATTCTTTGACGAACCCTGATAGACATTATTATCAGAGAAAGCAACAGATACTTCGATTACACCATGGCAAACACGATTCTTTCACCAAAATCACGTCTACACCAGTGGAAGGAGACAACTTTGGCAGAGATGTATCTTTTCTTTGCCACAATAATGCTTATGCCGCATGTTTATAAACACCGTATCAAATCATATTGGTCAACAGACAGATTGATTGCAACACCAGCTTTCAGTGATATTATACCAGTGAATCGATTTGTGCTACTTCTACGCATGTTGCATTTTTCGGACAAAACCAGGCCTGACAGATCCGACAGGTTATATAAGATTAGGAATGTGTTTCTGTATCTGAAAGAGAAGTTCAATATGTATTTTTATCCCTTCAGGAAGCTTGTTATTGATGAGTCACTGATTCTGTTCAAAGGTAGACTGTCATTCAAGCAGTATATACCAAGCAAGAGGAAATGCTTTGGTATAAAGTTGTTTGTGCTTTGTGATTGCTACAGTGGTATTGTATTGGATATTATTGTGTACACTGAAGTAATACATTGAAAGATACCAGGAAGTTACTGGGTATCTCTGGTGATGTGGTTAGAACAATGATGGAACCATATCTTGGAAAGGGGCATATATTATATACTGATAACTGGTACACAAGCCCCTCCCTCAGTGATTTTTTGCGAGTGAACTTGACAGATGTGTGCGGTACAGTGCGTGCAAATCGTAAGCATATGCCTAGGTTCAGTGCAGGCACTCGTAGAGGTGAGGTGCAGGCGTTTGCTGCCAATGATATCATGGCATTTCGGTGGCATGACAAACGAGATGTCACACTGTTGTCATCAATTCACCCTAATGAAATGGCAGACAGTGGCAGGGTGAATAGAGAGACCGATGAACCCATTCTAAAACCTGCAGCTGTGATGGACTACACTCTCAATATGCGTTCAGTGGACAAATGTGACATGCAGATTGGGTTTGCTGATTGTGTTAGAAAGAGTTATAAGTGGTACATAAAACTCTTTTTTCACATTCTGGACATTTCCATGCTCAATGCTTATAATGTTTATAAGTTGAAGACCACAAACAAACCACCATATGGCGAATTTTGTTTGTCTGTTATCAGGCAAATAATCACCAAGTACCAAGAAACACCACCTGCAATAGAAAACCGCCCACGAAATTACCAACAACTACCCTCTCGTCTGAGGCTTGGTGGTGAACACTTCCTAACAAAACTGCCTGCTACTGCTTGCAAGAAAAAGGCTCAGAAGAGGTGTTATGTCTGTGCACATACAAAAAGACGCCCACAGCAACGCAAAGACACTCGTTTTATGTGTGTGGAATGTGAAACACCATTGTGCATGGAACCATGTTTCAGAGACTTCCACAGGCTGCAGAACTTCTAGAAACATCTGCAGTGACTCAATATGTGTATATATATGATTGAACAATAGTTATAAACATAATTGTGCATTGTACATTGTTGTAAATATGTTTTGTAAACAAACTAGTGATAACAAACTTTGTGGCATTATTTTATAAGAAATAGCGAGTGAATATTTGAAAAACAGCACTTATATTGGTCTCACAGTCCATAAAAGTTATTTGAAAAAAAAAAAATTAAATTTCATAAGAAAATAACTTCAAAAAAAAAAAAAACAACGATTACCGGCCAACCGGAAGTCGCCGATGTTGCCGTCACCGGATCGTTTTGGGTCAACTTGAATCCTCCATATCTCCATAAGTATTGATCGCAAAAAATTTTTGTTTAGCTATTTAGATTCAGAAAAAAAACTATCATTTCATAAGAAAAAATAATTTTTTTTTTTCCGAATATTTTTCGACCCCAGGAACACTTTCCTCAGAAGGCCTGTCGACCCCCAAAGGGTTAATATTCTTTATTATGTCATAGTAGATGAATTGTAATGGATAAATAAGCCGTAGAGTTGATATTAGTTACAAACATTAGTTGATATGTGTTACAAACAATGTTCAAGAATGCATCTTGTTCATTTGTCTGGGATCCCTTGCACTGCACTGTATTTGGAATACTCACATGTGCAAGCACCACTTATGCATTGCTAGTCGGTGTTTCAAAGTTTTTAACACATCTGTTATTTCCTACCAAGGTAGAATGACCTACAGAACATCAGCATTACACTTTCAACAGCTTTCTTGCCAGAAGTGCTTGGATATTGCACATCAAATGGCTCTTCAAACTGCAACAAACTGCAAGATTAACAGTTAAAGAGTGCCACTGATGCCCGTACAGGAGTGCTACAATACGCAACAACTACTGGTGTGAATTGTGGGGTCTACAGACAAAAAATGTGAAAATGAAGCAGTTATTGGCACTATGGCAAGTAGTGGTGTGACAGTAGCAACTGTCAGCTTATCAATGCTGGTCTTGATCTCTGAGACCAAGCTAGCAGAAAACAAATATGCCTCATTTTGTTTAGAATCAGCATGGCACATATCACTACAGTGGACCCCCGAGTAACGAGCAAAATTCATTCCAGAAGCCTGCTCAAGTGCCATTACCGAACGAATTTACTCCCTTAAGAAATAATGTCAAGTAGGTTAGTCCATTTCAGACCCCCAAAAATACACTTACAAAAGCACTTACAATATTATACTTACATAATTGTACGATTTCCGGGGTGCTCGTTACTCGGGGTCCACTGTATATCCAATTTTATGTAGTATGTTTGGGGTTATTGATATGTATAAAGAAATTTGAATATATCTGTTGATTACCTGTGCTTAAGAGTAACCTGCTTCTCAAGTTCCTTCTGTGTAATTTTAGCTTCTGGCAGAGGTTGGTTAGAAGTACACTGAACTTTTTCCTCAATTGTGTTCAACCAAACAGAAAAGTCATCAATGGTTTTCTGTAGAGTTCTCCAAGTTTCAGAGCACTGCAACCAGCGAGCATGTTTGTCAGTATACCCACGGTTTACCTGAAAATGAGAAGAATTACAATAATCATCAATTATTATCTACAACTAAGTACAATACGTATTTTGAATTCTTTAGGCCTCATCTTTATAACTTAAACAAAGAAAACTACACTTAACTGTTATACTTTCTCATTTTAAGTCATACACATCATAAAAGTGACTAAAACATATGAAGCACGGGACTAGTAACCCTTTCTTCTCCATTCAATTACTAAAAATCAAAGAAGAAAATTTTGCAACCTAGATGTTTGAATGTGCACAGGTGTAGTACAGATAAAAAAAATTGACTGTTAATGTTATGAATAAAAAGAAGCTGGATGTCCTACCACTAAGTGCAACAAAGCTAAAAAGGTTGGAAAATTTCAGTAGAGATGGATAAATGGGACTTGGGTGGGTGTATCTGAATCAGAGCTAAAGGTGGTAAAGGAGAAAAAAATATCATATTAAGGGATTTTGCAATATAAAAATGATAAGACTGATGGCAGAATATATGCAGAGAAAGAGAGAAGTTAAGAGTGGTGAGGGAGGGCAAAAAAGAGCCACTGAAAGCATGGGTGAGGCTTTAACAGTAAATTTTGCTGAGAATAATATTTTTTTTGGATAGAGTAATAAGATGAGGAAGCCTGGAGAGCAGACACAGCAGTTAAAAATAAAAGAGGGATTATGTTTGATAGGAAAGTGAAGGTTCTGAAAATATGGAGAGGATATTCTGATGTGTTGCTGAATGCTAGTGATGAAGCGGAAGCGGAGATTTCATGCATAGAGCAGGAAGGGATAATATCGTATGGGAGTGAGGAGCCTGGGGTGGATGTGAGGAAAGTGGGTAAGGCAGTGGGTAGAATGAGGGGGGTAAAGCAGCAATGATAGACAGGATTAAGGCAAAAATGACTTTCTTGAAGGTGCTGTACACCTAATCCTATTTTTAAGGTACATTATACAGTGGTACCTCGAGTTACGATATTTTTTCGTTCGAGAATGCTGTTCAAGTGCCATTACCAAACGAATTTATCCCCATAAGGAATAATGTAAAATAGACTAGTCCTTTTACACCCCCAAAAATATACTTACAAAAGCATTTTAAAAAATAAACTTACATAAAAGGGCGATTTTGGGGACCATCGTAACTCGAGGTACCACTGTATATACTTTCACATAAAACAATTTTACAAAAAGCCCTGATTTCAGGAACATAACTGCTGCATTATGTGAGGTCTTACTGTATTTATAGATGGAGCTGTAAAAGAAAATGCTAGGGTGATGGGGAAGGGTGTGAAATTAAAAAGATATTGGATCTGATGCAAAGTGGGAGTTGTCAAAGTTGATCATTACCAATGATAGGGTATGTAAAAGGAAATTAAGTGAACATCAAAAAGAGTAAGGTAGTGAGGTTAACAAAACCCTAGACAATGACAGATTAAATAACAGATTGGATGAAGGGAGTATGAAGGAAGTGGATGTATTTGTAAACAGCCTCTCCTCACTTAACGATGGAGTTCCGTTCCTAAGACCTTGTTGGTAAACAAATTCGTCGCTAAGTGAGGAGCATACTATAATGGTAGGTAGTGGGTTTGTGTTAATCATCTTTGATATTGTTTTAATGTTACCTTTGCACCATTTATAACATTTCTGATATATTTTTAAATGTTTATACAGTAGTGTACTACTGTATATTGTAATAAACAGAATAGAGGAAATCAGCTCTAATATACTTTATTTTAGTATGCACACAAGGTCAGAGAGCCCGTCGTAAGTCTGAGTCGTCGGTAAACGAGTACGTCACTAAGTGAGGAGAGGCTAACATTCAAATACTTTCTTTACCCCCTTCTTCCACCTGTTCCTGGGACTACCCCTACCCCTCCTACCTCCCCAGAGTTATGCATGTTCTCATTGTTTTAATGAAAAATAGCAAATTTTTGTAATGAAATAAGTGAATAAGTGAAATGTTAGAAAACAAAAAATGAAGACACAATACATGAATAACTAAGAGAAAAAAAATTTGAATAAAGATGAAAGTTGAACTGTAATAAAAGGTATATTAATGATTATTCATTGACAATGCTGGAAAAAACATAATAAACTATATTATATATTAGAGAAAAAATAGTTTCTAAGGTATCAGCAATATATTACTACCATTACAAACCAGTATATTACCTGAGCCCATTCTTCTCTGAGTTTGTCCATAACACGGCGCACTTGCTCTGATTCCGTAGGGCTGACATTTTTTACTGTGGCATTCCTCTCAGTTTCAAGATTGTCCACCCGTGGCTTTAGTGTCTCCAGGCCATGCTTAATACCCTGGTGAAAGAAGTAAAAATTTTTTTTTTTTTTTTTTTTAACAGAAACTGTCTCCCACTGAGAAGAAAAAATATATATATGCATATTTTTTCTTAACACACTGGCCATTTCCCACCATCACTGTCTTGCCAGAGGCACGCAGACACTGCAGTTCAGATGCCTCTCCAAACTGTAAATATCCCCACCCCTCCTACAGTGCAGGCACTGTACTTTCTGCCTCCAGGACTCAAGTTCGGCTAACTGGTTTCTCTGAATCCCTTCACAAAATGTTACCTTGCTCACACTCCAACAGCTTGTCAAGTCCCAAAACCCATTTGCCTCCACTCCTATTTAAAACACTCACACATGCCTGCTGGATGTTCAAGCCCCTCACACACAAAACCTCCTTTACCCCTTCCCTCCAACCTTTCCTAGGGCGACCCCTACTCTGTTTTTCCTTCACTACAAATTTATATTTTGCTCTATCCTCTATAATGTCCAAACCACCTCAACAACCCTTCTACAGCCATCTGGATAATATCTTTAGTAACTTGACACATCCTCCTAATCTCCAAGCTACAAATTATCTACATATTTACATCACACTTTGCCCTCAGACACGACATCTCCATTGCCTCCAGCCTCCTCCTTGCTGTAACATCATTTACAACCCATGCTTCACACCCATATAAGAATGTTCGTACCACTATACTCTCATACATTCCCCTCCTTACCTCCATGGATAATATTCTTTGTCTCCACAGATGCCTCAATGTCCCACAAACCTTTCCCCTTCATCAATATCATGGTTTACCTTATTTTTCATATATCCATCTGCTGACAAGTTCATTCCCAAATATCTGAACACATTCACTTCCTCCATACTCCCTCCTTCCAATCTGACATTGAATCTTTCATTACCTAACTAGTTTGTTACCCTCATCAACTTGCTCTTTCCTATACTCACTTTCAATTTCCTACTTTTACATACACTCCTAAATTCATCCACCAACCTTCACAACTTCTCTTCAGAATCTCCCAAAAGCACAGTGTCATCAGCAAATAGAAACTGTGACAACTCCCATTTTGTATTAGATTCCACATATTCTAATCCCACACCTCTCCCCAACACCCTAGCCTTCACTCCTAAAGGATGTTATACCTCTCTGGCCAATGCATGAAATTACTGCCTCCCTTTCCTCATCAACATTTAACAGCTTCTCAAAATATTCCCATTAACTTCCCAATACTCCATGGGGAAGTGGAACAGAATTCTTCCTCCATAAGCCATGCGTGTCGTAAGAGGCGACTAAAATGCCGGGAGCAAGGGGCTAGTAACCCCTTCTCCTGTATATATTACTAAATGTAAAAGGAGAAACTTTCGTTTTCCCTTTTCGGCCACCCCGCTTCGGTGGGAAACGACCGACGTGTTGAAAGAAAGAAAGGAACTTCCCAATACCTCCAACTTCCCATCTAATAACTCCCTTCTTCTGTTTTAAACTCAACTTCATTTATTCTCTAGGCTTTCTCAACCTATTAATCTCACTCCAAAACTTTTTCTTATTCTCTGCAAAATTTGTTGACAAAATCTCACCCCCACTCTCATTTGCTAAACTTTCTACACCCCCTCACTACTCTCTTAATCTCTTTTTTTTTTTTTTACTCTCCATGTACTCCACCCTCTTGGTGGAGTACATGGAGTACTCTAACTTTTTCTTCCATACCACTCTCTTTACCTCATCATTTCACCAATCACTCCTCTTCCTTCCTGCACCCACCCTCCTATATCCACAAACTTCTACTGCACATTCTAACACTGCATTCTTAAATCTACCCTAAACCTCTTCAACCTCATTACCTATACTCTCACTAGCCCATCTTTCTCCCAATAGTTGCTTATATCTTACCCTAATACCTTCTCTAATTTATATACTTTCACCTTATTCACTGATGCCATTATCTTCATACCCCATCTACCTCTTACTCTCACTACAGCACTCTCCACCTGACCCAGCATTCTCCATCTGACTCCATCCTTTCACCCAGGTAGATCTGTTTGTGACTTGATAAAGCCCACTGTGTGGGCGAAACGTTGTCAATAAAGGATCACATTATACTGCTTATGTGTTTATATTTCCACACAGCTTATGGAGGAAGGATTTTTTTCCACTTCCCCATGGAGAAGAAAATAAAATAAATAAGGAAAAGAACTTGAGTCCTGGAGGTAGAAAGTACAATGCCTACAATCTAAAAGAGGGGTTTAGAATATTTGCTGTTTGGAGGGACATCTAATTTGTTGTATCTGCATGCCTCTGGCAAGACAGTGATAGTTTGACTGATTGTGAAAGTGTTTCTTTTTTCAGGTCACCCTGCCTCAGTGGGAGACGGCCAGCATTTAAAAAAAATAAGTCAAGAAAATTAGAAGAAAACTAAGATGGGCAGGTATACATGCATGTATATATACATGCATGTGTAGTGTGACCTAAGAGTAAGCAGAAGTAGCAAGATGTACCTGCTATCTTGCATATTTATGAGACAGAAAGAAAAGACACCAGCAATTCTACCATTGTGTAAAACAATACAGGTTTTCCCTTTCTCATATCACAAATATTTGGTGAATGAATGTGAATGCCATAAAATTTAATAAGAAAAGTTATTCTCTAAATACCTTCAATTCATCCTCTTGGGTCTTGAGATTATCATAATGGTTACTCAAAAGCTTGGTAGCATTGAGCTGGCGAGAAATCACAGATATAGCTTCTCTCAGACGGTTAACGCTTGCCACAAAATCTGGCACAATGATAGGCTCTGTTTCCTGCTGCTGCTGCACAAAAAAAAAGAATACTTATTTCAAAAGCTTAGTACATATACTACAGTGGTACCTCGGGTTACAAGCTTAATTCGTTCCAGAAGGCTGTTCGAGTGCCGATACCAAACGAATGTTCCTATGAGGAATAATGTAAATTAGATTAATCAGTTTCAGACCCCCAAAAATACACTTACAAAAACACTTACAAAAATACACTTACATAATTGTTCGAGTTGAGAGCTGCACGTATGCCGAGGTACCACTGTACAGTGGACCTCCGGATTACGTTATTATTTCGTTCCAGAATGCTGTTCAAGTGCCGTTACTGAATGAATTTGTTCCCATAAGGAATAATGTAAATTAGATTAATCCTTTTAGACCCCCAAAAATACACTTACAAAAGCACTTACAAAAATACACTTACATAATTGTTCGAGTTTGGAGCAGTACATAATCCGGGGGTCCACTGTATATACTTATTATAAATTAGATCCTCCACACTGTCAACATATAGAAATAAATGTATGTGCAAATGTAATAAAAGCCCCAAACACAAAAAATGCAAATAAACATAAAAAATCCTAAAAATTTATTAATCTACTCTTCAAGGCATTTTGAGTTTTTGTCATCCAGTTTTTCCTATAACATTCAGATGCTGACTCTTGTACTATAACCTAGCTCTTATATTGCAATTTATATCATGAAATGGTTATGGTCTTGCTTAAGTTGCATCCAGTTCCGATGTGCAAAATTTCGCACATGAATTAGGAGGTTCATGAGAAAAAGAAGACCATGTAAATCATTTTGCTTCGAGAGCATTACACATTTCAGAGGGAAATCTCTACTTATGGAGAAATGTAAAATATCTGCACTTACAGATTCCACTTTGGTTGTAGAAACTATGGTTTTCTTCTCCAGGGAACCTTTACGATATTGTCTGAACTTCATGCTGATCTCAGTCCAACGCATGTTGAGCAAAGTTAACACAGGCTGAATCTGATTATACTTGTATTTTTTCAAAAGAATGCCACTTTCATTCAGTTTATCCAATTCTGCCTTCTTATTCGTCATCTCATTTTCAAGTGCCTGTGAATACAGATGGCAGAAAAAAAAAGAAAAAAGGAAAAATAAAGTGTGGCTAAAATTCTGGAAACACTAAATTTCTCTTTAAAGTGAGCTTCAATATTGAGTTTCAATATTTCAAAAAATCATTCTCAAACATCTTAATGAATAAAAAACTTTGAACTATATGTTCTATTTTTATAACACAGGAAACAGAATGCATTAATGAATGAATGACTGTTAAAATTTCTCTAGAATCTAAACAACTAGGCCATTTGTGCTAGATGAAAAATACTATAAAATAAATTAAACAAATATAAAATCAAATGAAGCCCAAAAAATGATGTTTATAAAATAAATATTAAAAAGATTTATAACACTTAAGGATAGATTTATTAATGCTTGGTCAGTAGAAAAATGTAAAATCAAATGCAATATACAGTGAAACCTCGGTTTTTATATGCCCTAGTTTGTATGTAAAACTAGTTATTCTCTATAAAATGAATTTTTTTTAATATTTTTGGGTGTCTGGAACAGAGTACAGTGGACCCCCGGTGTTTGTGATTTATTCGTTCCAGAATGCTGTTCAAGTGCCGTTACCAAACAAATTTGTTCCCATAAGGAATAATGTAAATTAGACTAGTCCTTTTAGACCCCCAAATATACACTTACAAAAGCACTTACAAAAATACACTTACATAATTGTTCGAGTTTGGAGCATCATGAACACCGGGGGTCCACTGTAATTGGATTTACATTATTTCTTATATAAATATTAATAAATATTAATAAAAAGAATACTCATTTCAAAAGCTTAGTATATACTTATTATAAATTATATCCTCCACACTGTCAACATATAGAAATAAATGTATGTGCAAATGTAATAAAAGCCCCAAAAACAGTAGTAGGTTGGTAGACAGCAACCACTCAGGGAGGTACTACCGTCCTACCAAATGAGTGTGAAACATAAGCCTGAATTGTTTTGCATGATGGTAGGATTGCTGGTCTCTTTTTCTGCCTCATAAACATGCAAGGTTGCAGGTATGTCTTGCTACTTCTACTTACACTTAGGTCACACTACACATGCATGTACAAGCATATACAATGGTACCCCGAGTTTCTGCCACCTCCCAACTCTAACAATTATTTAAGTGTATTATTGTAAGTGCTTTTGTAAGTGTATTTTTGAGGGTCTGAAACGGACAAATCTAATTTACATTATTCCTTATGGGTACAAATTTGTTCGGTAATGGCATTTGAACAGCCTCCTGGATCGAATTATGGCCGAAACTTGGGGTACCACTGTATATACTAACCCCTCTGAGTTTTTCTTCTATTTTTCTTCCTAGTTCTTGTTCTTGTTTATTTCTGCTTATCTCCATGGGGAAGTGGAACAGAATTCTTCCTCCGTAAGCTATGCGTGTCGTAAGAGGCGACTAAATGCCGGGAGCAATGGGCTAGAAACCCCTTCTGTATAAATTACTAAAAACAAGGAAAAGAAAAACTTTATAAAATTGGGATGTTTGAATGTGCGTGGATGTAGTGCGGATGATAAGAAAGAGATGACTGCTAATGTTATGAATGAAAAGAAGTTGGATGTCCTAGCCCTAAGCGAAACAAAGCTGAAGAGGATAGGCGAGTTTCAGTGGGGAGAAATAAATGGGATTAACTCAGGAGTATCTGAGAGAGTTAGAGCTAAGGAAGTGGTAGTAATAATGTTGAAGGATCAGTTATGGAGAGAGAAGAGGGAATATAAATGTATAAATTCAAGGATTATGTGGATTAAAATAAGGGTCGGATGTGAAAAGTGGGTCATAATAAGTGTGTATGCACCTGGAGAAGAGAGGAGTGTAGAGGAGAGAGAGAGATTTTGGGAGATGTTAAGTGAGTGTGTAGGAACTTTTGATCCAAGTAAGAAAGTAATTGTGGTAGGGGACCTAAATGCTAAAAAAGGAGAAGCATTTAGAGAGGGTGTGGTACGTAAGTTTGGGGTACCAGGTGTAAATGATAATGGGGTGCATTTGATTGAACTTTGTATAGAAAGGGGTTTGGCTATAGGTAACACATATTTTAAGGAAAAGAGGATAAATAAGTATACAAGATATGACAGTAGTTTGTTGGACTACGTATTGGTAGATAAAAGACTGTTGGGTAGACTTCAGGATGTACATGTTTATAGAGGGGCCACAGATATATCAGATCACTTTTTAGTTGTAGCTACAGTGAAAGTAAAAGGTAGATGGGATACAAGGAGAATGGAAACAGCAAGTAAGAGAGAAGGGTAGAAGATGTATGGGGTAAGTTTAAGAATATAGTGTTAGAGTGTTCAGCAGAAGTTTGTGGTTATAGGAAAGTGGGTGCAGGAGGGAAGAAGAGCAATTGGTGGAATGATGATGTAAAGTTAGCATATGAGAGGTTTTTACAAAGTAGAAGTGATGCAAGGAGGGAAAAATATATGGAGAGAAAAAGAGAGGCTAAGAGAGTGGTGAAGCAATGTAAAAAGAGAGCAAATGAGTGGGTGGGTGAGACATTATCAACAAATTTTGTTGAAAATAAGAACAAGTTTTGGAGTGAGATTAATAAGTTGAGGAAGCCTAGGGAAAGATTGAAATTGTCAGTTAAAAATAGGAGAGAAGAGTTATTAAATGGAGAGTTAGAGGTATTGGGAAGATGGAAGGAATATTTTGAGGAATTGTTAAATGTTGATGAAGATAGGGAAGCTGTGATTTCGTGAATAAAGCAAAGAAGAATTACATCTTATAGGAGTGAGGAAGAACCAGTTGTGAGTGTGGGGGAGGTGTGGGGCAGTGAGTAGAATGAAAGGGAGTAAAGAAGCTGGGATTGATGAGATAAAGATAGAAATGTATTAATATTGGTAGAATTACCGAAAATATGTCAATGAAAATAGAGAGGCGTTAATTTCATGCACTGGCCAGGGAGGTATAACATCGTTTAGGAGTGAAGAAGAGCAAGATGTGAGTATGGGGGAGGTGCGTGAGGCATTACGTAGAATGAAAGGGGTAAAGCAGCTGGAACTGACGGGATCATGACAGAAATGATAAAAGCAGGGGGATATAGTGTTGGAGTGGTTGGTATTTTTGTTTAATAAATGTATGAAAGAGATTGTAAGAATTATACGGGAATAAGTTTACTGAGTATATACCAGGTAAAGTGTACAGTAGGGTTATTATTGAAAGAATTAGAGGTAAGACAGAGAGTAGGATTCCAGATGAGCAAGGAGGCTTTAGAGTGGGTAGGGGATGTGTAGATCAAGTGTTTACATTGAAGCATATTTTTTTTTTTTTTTCAACAAGTCGGCCGTCTCCAACCGAGGCAGGGTGACCCAAAAAGAAAGAAAATCCCCAAAAAGAAAATACTTTCATCATCATTCAACACTTTCACCTCACTCATACATAATCACTGTCTTTGCAGAGGAGCACAGATACGACAGCTGAGAATAGTCCCTCCTAGCTATCACTATCTCAGACCCCTCCTTTAAAGTGCAGGCATTGTACTTCCCATTTCCAGGACTCAAGTCCAACTAAATCAATTAACTGGTTTCCCTGAATCCCTTCACAAAATGTTACCCTGCTCACACTCCAACAGATCGTCATGTCCCAAAAACCATTCGTCTCCATTCACTCCTATCTAACACGCTCACACATGCTTACTGGAAGTCCAAGCCCCTCGCCCACAAAACCTCCTTTACCCATTCCCTCCAACCTTTCTAGGACGACCCTACCCGCCTTCCTTCCCCTACAGATTTATACGCTCTCCAAGTCATTCTACTTTGATCCATTCTCTCTAAATGACCAAACCACCTCAACAACCCCTCTTCAGCCCTCTGACAAATACTTTTAGTAACTCCACACCTTCTCCTAATTTCCACATTCCGAATTTTCTGCATAATATTTACACACACATTGCCCTTAGACAGGACATCTCCACTGCCTCCAGCCTCCTCCTCGCTGCAGCATTTGCAACCCATGCTTCACACCTATATAAGAGTGTTGGTACCACTATACTTTCGTACATTCCCTTCTTTGCCTCCATGGATAACATTTTTGTCTCCACAGATACCTCAATGCACCACTCACCTTTTTCCTTCATCAATTCTATGGTTAACCTCATCCTTCATAAACCCATCCGCTGACACATCAACTCCCAAATATCTGAAAACATTTACTTCTTCCATAATCCCTCTCTCCAATGTGATATCCAATTTTTCTTTAAAAAAAAAAAAAAAAAAAAAAGAGGGAGGGAGACTACTTCCCGGTAAAAGTAGGTCTTAGACAGGGATGTGTAATGTCACCATGGTTGTTTAATATATTTATAGATAGGGTTGTAAAAGAAGTAAATGCTAGGGTGTTGGGGAGAGGGGTGGGATTAAATTATGGGGAATTAAATGCAAAATGGGAGTTGACACAGTTACTTTTTGCAGATGATACTGTGCTTATGGGAGATTCTAAAGAAAAGTTGAAAAGGTTAGTGGACGAGTTTGGGAGGGTGTGTAAAGGTAGAAAGTTGAAAGTGAACATAGATAAAAGTAAGGTGATGAGGTATCAAATGATTTAAATAAAGAAAAATTGGATATCACATTGGAGAGAGGGATTATGGAAGAAGTAAATGTTTTCAGATATTTGGGAGTGGACGTGTCAGCGGATGGGTTTATGAAGGATGAGGTTAACCATAGAATTGATGAAGGAAAAAAGGTGAGTGGTGCATTGAGGTATCTGTGGAGACAAAAAACATTATCCATGAAGGCAAAGAAGGGAATGTACGAAAGTATAGTGGTACCAACACTCTTATATGGGTGTGAAGCATGGGTTGCAAATGCTGCAGCGAGGAGGAGGCTGGAGGCAGTGGAGATGTCCTGTCTAAGGGCAATGTGTGGTGTAAATATTATGCAGAAAATTCGGAATGTGGAAATTAGGAGAAAGTGTAAAGTTACTAAAAGTATTTGTCAGAGGGCTGTAGAGGGGTTGTTGAGGTGGTTTGGTCATTTAGAGAGAATGGATCAAAGTAGAATGACTTGGAGAGTGTATAAATCTGTAGGGAAAGGAAGGCGGGGTAGGGGTGGTCCTAGTAAAGGTTGGAGGGAGGGGGTAAAGGAGGTTTTGTGGGCGAGGGGCTTGGACTTCCAGCAAGCATGTGTGAGCGTGTTAGATAAGAGTTAATGAAGATGAATGGTTTTTGGGACCTGACGAGCTGTTGGAGTGTGAGCAGGGTAACATTTTGTGAAGGGATTCAGGGAAACCAGTTAATTGATTTAGTTGGACTTGAGTCCTGGAAATGGGAAGTACAATGCCTGCACTTTAAAGGAGGGGTCTGGGATAGTGACAGCTGGGAGGGACTATTCTCAGCTATTGTATCTGAGCGCCTCTGCAAAGACAGTGATTATGTATGAGTGAGGTGAAAGTGTTGAATGATGATGAAAGTATTTTCTTTTTGGGGATTTTCTTTCTTTTTGGGTCACCCTGCCTCGGTGGGAGATGGCTGACTTGTTGAAAAAAAAAATGTTAAGTAAAAGGACACAAATACAACTAATGTGACATTTTATTATTGCAAAATTTCACTCTCCAGGAGCAAAAAAAAAGCTCCTGGAGAGTGAAATGTTGCCACAATAAAATGTCACATTAGTTGCATTTGTGTCATTTTACTTAACAAAGATAGAAATGTTAAAGGCAAGTGAGGATATAGTTTTGGAGTGGTTAGTGTTTTTATTTAATAAATGAATGGAAGAGGGTAAGGTACCTAGGGATTGGCAGAGAACATGCATAGTTTCTTTGTATAAAGGCAAAGGGGACAAAAGAGAGTGTAAAAATTATAGGGGAATAAGTCTGTTGAGTACACCTGGTAAAGTGTATGGTAAAGTTATTATTGAAAGAATTAAGAGTAAGACAGAGAGCAGGATAGCAGACTGGATATCAGATTGGAGGGAGAGAGTATGGAGGAGGTGAATGTGTTCAGATACAGTGGACCCTCGCTATTCGAACACACCAAAACTCACCCTCATTCGAGAATGCTTTTTAAGTGCTGTTGCCAAACGAATTATTTCCCATAAGGAATGATGTAAAATAGGTTAGTCCATTTCAGACCCCCAAAAATACACTTATAAAAGCTCTTACAATAATAAACTTACATAAAAGGGTGAGTTTTGGAGTGTTCGAATAGCGAGGGTCCACTGTATTTGGGAGTGGATGTGTCAGCAGATGGGTCTATGAAGGATGAGGTGAATCATAGAATTAACGAGGGGAAAAAGGTGAGTGGTGCACTGAGGAGTCTCTGGAGACAGGACAGAGAACTTTATTCATGAAAGAAAAGAGGGGAATGTATGAGAGTATAGTTATACCAATGCTCTTGTATGGGTGTGAGGCATGGGTTGTGAATGTTGCAACAAGAAGAAAGCTGGAGGCAGTGGAGATGTCATGTCTGAGGGCAATATGTGGTGTGAATATAATGCAGAGAATCCAGAGTTTGGAGATTAGGAGGTGTGGGATTACCAAAACTATTATCCAGAGGGCTGAGAAGGGGTTATTGAGATGGTTTGGACATGTAGAGAGGAAGGAACAAAATAGAATGACTTCAAGAGTGCATAAATCTGTAGTGGAGGGAAGGCGGGGTAGGGGTCGGTCTAAGAAAGGTTGGAGGGAGGAGGTAAAGGAGGTTTTGTGTGCGAATGGCTTAGACTTTCAGCAAGCATGCGTGAGCGTGTTAGATAGGAGCGAATACCTGAAGAGTATACCTGGAGAGAGTTCCAGGGGTCAACGCCCCTGCGGCCCGGTTTTTAGGACTTGACGTGCTGTTGGAGTGTAAGCAAGGTAACATTTATGAAGGAATTCAGGGAAACCGGCAGGCCGGACTTGATTCCTGGAGATGGAAATACAGTGCCGGCACTCTGAAGGAGGGGTGTTAATGTTGCAGTTTTATAACTGTAGTGTAAGTGCACCTCTGGCAAGACAGTGATGGAGTGAGTGATGATGAAAGTTTTTCTTTTTCGGGCTACCCTGCCTTGGTGGGAAACGGTCAATGTGTTAATAAAAAATAAATAAAAACATTTTATAGAGAATAACTATAGTTTTCCTAGGTAGTAGGTTGGTAGACAGCAACCGCCCAGGGAGGTACTACCGTCCTGTCAAGTGAGTGTAAAACGAAAACCTGTAATTGTTTTACATGATGGTAGGATTGCTGGTGTCTTTTTTCTGTCTCATAAACATGCAAGATTTCAGGTATGTCTTGTTACTTCTACTTACACTTAGGTCACACTACACATTCATGTACAAGCATATATATATATATACACACCCCTCTGGGTTTTCTTCTATTTTCTTACTAGTTCTTGTTCTTATTTCCTCTTATCTCCATGGGGAAGTGAAACAGAATTCATCCTCAGTAAGCCATGCGTGTCGTAAGAGTCGACTAAAATGCTGGGAGAAAGGGGCTAGTAACCCCTTCTTCTGTATACAATACTAAAGTTAAGAAGAGAAACTTTTGTTTTTCTCTTTGGGCCACCCTGCCTTGGTGGGAAACGGCCGATTTGTTGAAAGAAGAAGAACTATAGTTTTACATACAAACTAGGGCATATGAAAACCAAAGTTCCACTGTACTATTAACTACTGTCCTGAAGATACCTCCACAAAAGATTCATGAAGGATTAGAAAATAAATGCTAGGAAAGGCATAGTGGCAGACTGCACCAAAAATTATTATAGAAAGCTAAAATGAGAGCATAACACAAGAGTATCGATAATGAATGAAGAGATAAACAATCAGAAAGTTAATAAATGCAAAAACAATAGAGGTAGAAGAAGGAAAAGTTGCAATTTTGAAGTGAGGCTAATAATTACGACAAACTACAAAAAAAATTATATGAACATTTTCAGTCTCTAAGCTCAATGTTTAGGTGTAAACACATGAACTATAAAACTGAGAAAGTGGTAAAGACAGGCTCCATATACAGTTTTAAGAGCAGGTATGATAGGGCCACTGAGGCTGCAAGGAAGTGAATCTGGAGAGGCAAGTTACAAAGCGGGGCCAGGATCTGACTCGACCCCTGCAACCACAAATAGGCGGGTACACTTTGCCACCCATTTGCTGGAAAACAAGAGGGTGGCTACACATAGGAGCAGTTGTTCAGTGTTCATAAAATTAGCAAAAGTGAATTTTTATTTTTTCCAAAATGTTGACTGAGGCCATGTGTGAGCAGGCATTGCTGTTTCTACTTGCAGAGCAGCAAATGTCAGCAATTTGGACCTTGAGGTTGAGACAGCCACAACTGGTTGGCTGTGAGACAGCTGGCTCACTCTAATCTGAAGGAGTCTTGCTCCTCTTGACATGTTAACTGAGAATGCCTGGGAGTAAGAGCCAAAGCAAAATGAAACTGGAGTGGCTAACTGGAAGTTCTGCACGAGCTGCAGATGTAGAATAAAATGGTGAGTTTCCCCACATAGAAATGAAATTCCAGAGCTGTGTTACGCATTTAGCGCCATGCGAGGAAATGACCTCAGCAGTTTGTAGGACAAGATAGTTGCTACAGAGGCTGACTTTCAACCCGTCTTTGACTGTTACACCAATCAAATTAGTTTCTTTAATATTTTCTTTTTACTTTTACAGTGGTACCCCGAGTTTCGCACAGCTCCCAACTCGAACAATTATGTAAGTGTATTATTGTAAGTGCTTTTGAAAGTGTATTTTTGGGGGTCTGAAATGGACTAATCTAATTTACATTATTCCTTATGGGAACAAATTCGTTCGGTAACGGCACTCGAACAGCCTTCTGGAACGAATTATGGCCGAAACTCGAGGTCCCACTGTATTATGATTTTCAACTGCACTTTGCCTTATACTAAAGCATCTGATTTATGCAGGAAAGAATCCTGTGTAGCTCTCAGGACATTTTGGGTTTATTGTAAAAATGCCAGATGAGTGTGGTACTTACACAACAAAGGAGATAAAAAAAAAAGTGACCAGCTGTAATGTTTTAATTTATTTCCTCAATTCATTAATATTGAATTGCTAAACCCAAGTGGGTCATATAGCACCTGGGTAATGGGAGGCCCTTAGGTTCGATCCAAGGAAGTGGAAGATATTTTCAATTCCCTTGATTGAGAGTTCTTCACCAGAATCACAGTAACCCCCTTGAAGGATTAATGACAGAGGAAACATCACAGATGTTCCTTTAATTTATATTTTGTAATTACCTATTTGAAGTTACAGGAACTGCTATACTTACGGTGTCGCATCTTCAGTATTTAAACATGTACTTTATTTTTATTTCCTACTATAGTACTGTGTACAACTTCCTCTTGGATCCCAATCCATTGCTCTACCACTGTTTGTAAATGAGTAAACCTTTCTAGCATCCTTTTAGCACTCCTATTTCTTCATTTACAAGAAATACTGTATATTTTTCTCCCTCTTTGACAGTATTAAGAACTCTTATTAATTTTCATCCTTTCATGACCATAAATATGATTATTATAATTATCTTTTCTCCATGGGGAAATGAAGAAGAATCCTTCCTACATAAACCATGTGTGTCTTATGAGACGACTAAAATGTTGGAAGCAAGGAGCTAGTAACCCCTACTCCTGTATAAATTACTAAATGAAAAAAGAAGAATTTTATGTGTTTTCTTTTTCAGATCACCCTAACAGCTAATCAGGATATTTTAATGGCTGTAGCAATGCTGTAGTTCATTTAGTTCTCTATACGAATCATTTTGTAACTAGTCTTTGGACATTTTCTATCTTATCTACATGTGTTTTAAGTGAAGACACCACACCACACTATTTCACAATTCAATTTTGGCCTACCATACATTTTTTTACAATTTTGCCATCCCTATATCTGATGGCTATTTTAAAGTTTGCCAGTATAACAAAGCATATGGGTTTCTCAAGACTACATTTGCAATTTTCATAAGACAATAATAATAATAATAATGGAATACAGTACACTAATTATACAAGAATGGAAAAGAGGCAGTAGGAAACAGAGAAGGTTGTTATAAAGAGAGGATAAAAAGTGTTAAAACCATCAGTACATACAATCAGTTTGGAGATGGAGTTAGATGAAAATTTTGGATCATTTATCTTAAATGTAAAATATTTACATTTCACAATTGTTTAACTTACTTCTAACTGACTCTCATCATTGTTGACAAGATGAAGTCTCTTTGACACATCATTTGACCAATTGATAATTTCATCTGCCTTTTCAGAGATGGTACTGATCTCTTCAGCAACTTGTTCTGATTCCAACTTAACATTCTGTTTAGATTAAAAAGAAACTAAGTTAAAATTATATTTAGAAAGTGCACCCAACTAAATTTTCTTATAACAAGATGACAATAAATAAATAAATAAATAAATAAATGTCAGTAATACAATGTTGTGTCCGCAATCCACACTGCCAATCTAAATGTTGCTAGAATTAATCTTTATTACCTGGAGTTTAGTCACAATGCTGCAACAATGAATATGTCATAAGGATTCTCTATAAGACTTAATATGGCATTCAAAATAAATTTTTTTTCAACACGTCGGCTGTCTCCAACCAAGGCAGGGTGACCCCAAAAAAAGAAAGAAACACTTTCACCATCATTCAACACATACATCATCATTCACACATGATCACCATCTTTGCAGAGGCGCTCAGATACAACAGTTTAGATGTCACTCCAAACACCCAATATCCCAAACACCTCCTTTAAGTGCAGGCATTGTTCTTCCCACCTCCAGAACTCAAGTCCGGCTAACTGGTTTCTCTGAATGCCTTCACAAAATATTACCCTGCTCACACTCCAACAACTCATCAGGTCCCAAAAACCATTCGTCTCCATTTACTCCTATCTAACATGCTCACACATTCCTGCTGCATGTCCAAGCCCCTTGCACACAAAACCTCTTTTACCCCCTCCCTCCGTCCTTTCCTAGAATGACCCCTACCCCTCCTCCCTCCACTACAGATTTATACACCCTCCAAGTCATCCTATTTTGCTCCATCCTCTCTAAATGATAAAACCACTTCAACAATCCCTCTTCAGCCCTCTGAATAATACTTTTAGTAACTCCACATCTCCTAAATTCCACACTACGAATTCTCTGCATAGTATTTACACCACATATTGCCCTTAGACACAACATCTCCACTGCCTCCAGCCTCCTCCTTGCTGCAGCATTTACAACCCATGCTTCACAACCATATAAGAGTGTTAGTACCACTATACTCTCGTACATTCCCTTCTTTTACAGAGTTATCCTGCGTTAAATAAGCCTAGTGAACTTTGTGGCTGAATTCCACTGTTAGGATCATAAAATTGTTATTAATTTGGAATGAATAAGTCATCTTTGTGCCACCTGAACACCCTGTTTGCTAGTAGGTAAGTTGGTGATGGAACAACAGCCTCTGGTTCCTTTGTTTACTTTTGCTAGTAAGGTGTACTAGTATGTTGGACATACAGTCATCCCCTGAGTAGTTCATGATACATTATGTGGACCCTTCTTGCCTTAGAATTTTTCAAATGTATGAATAGATTAAAGAAGACCCAAAGAGCTGTCCTGAGGTAAAAAATATTGGCAGGTGACAGATTTGTGGGTATGAAAAATGGTACATAATAGTATATATGACACAGTACCAGCACCTGTGTACGAGTACATCGGACACAGTTAACCCTTTCAGGGCCCAGGCCTCCTTGATCTGAAATTTGTCCACAGGGTCCAGGAATTAGAAAAAAAAACAATTATTTTTTCTTATGAAATGGTAGAGAATCTTTTTCTGAAGGTAATAAAACAAAAAGCACGAAATCTGATGGAAAATTGACAAAATTACGCTATCACGAATTTTGCTTTGTCAGCAATATTTACGCATTAGTAATTCTTCCCACGCTGAGTCCTACTTTTGGCCAATTACATTATTCCAGTTGACCAAATTCTTAGCTATTTCACTAGCATGCCTTCCATTTTATCAATTGAGCACAAGAAACTGCCCAATCAACTATTTCAACTACTCAATAAAGTGATCAGAAATTGGTAATTTGGCCAACTTCACACAAATTTCAAAATAGGGTCCAGAATAAATAATGTAGGCATTCCTGGCATGAAAATAACATTTCCTCTGTTCATTAGTTACATTCCCAGGCTTTACTCATGAATTCCATTTTGAATTTTTATTCACACAAAAAAATAGATTTACTGTTATGCATTATTGTAATAATTGTATAAATAATGTCAGCATATTCATGAATGCACATTAGACTGACCAGTGGGCACGTATTGGACAAGTTAAGTTATTTGTTTACTCTGGAATATAGGCATAAATTGAATATTTCCGCTTCTTTGAGCTCAATTTCAAGCTATTTTCAGTCCTCAAACCAATCGTAATCATTACTATTTCTGTAATATATCTTCCAATCTATTAAATGAGACCAAGAAACCACGGATACAACCAAAAAAACATACAAAAATACACTGCAAAGTCGGTTTTAAACCAAAAACACAGTCCCAGTTTTTTCTCTATGCAATGCATGCTGGAGGATATTTTTTATATGGTGCACGCTTACCACATAGATCCATTCTCTCATATTTAGGCCCAAATTTACTGCTCGTAGCTTATCTGAGTGAGCTGAGCAAATTGTATAGTTCTATGGTACTGACCCAGAGTTCAAAACCGTAGAACTACAGCACTGACCCTCAAGGGGTTAAAGGGTTAAAGATGTTTTCACAATTCAAACACAGAAAAATGTGATAGTTTTCAAAACTTCAACATCATGGGAACTTGATACAAGGAATTCTTCAATACTTGTCCAACCTTTGGACGAAGACCTACTTACACTAGTGGATGGTTCCACTGTGATCCCGCCTCCTCCTGCTTCAACTCACCTGACTACAGTATACTATAAGCCACTTCTCCAGCCATATGCTGTACTTTCTACAAGAGTGATGGACTGAACACATCGATTCCAGGCTGAGGGACTGATCACCTCAAACTCCTCCTCTCCTTACCCCTCTCTGCTTTGTATTGGCAAAACGTTTCCTTAATAAAGATTCCCGTATGTTGCATAAGTGTCACCGAGAAATGCTTAGCCTGATATTACTCTACTTGGAATATACTGTATATAAGTATAAGGCATAATGGTTTAAAATTTTTTTTTATTATTTTAGCCTTCTAACAGTATTTACAAGGAATATGTACTTATATTAGAATTGTTTCAGAGTGTAATACTCCTTAAAACATAGAAATAAGTCACACTGTTTGACTCTACTGGGTTATCCTTTGCTAAATATACTTAGTGTGCTTTGTGGCTGAATTCCTCTGTTAGTATAATGAAATTGAAATGAATTTGGAATGAATAAGTCATCTTTGTGCCACTCTCCCTGTTTGTTGGTAGGGAAGCAGGTGGTGGAACAACAGCTCCTGATTTCATTGTTTATTTCTGCTAGTTAGGTGTACTAGTATGTCGGACACACAGTCATCACCTATGTAGCCTTAGATTTTTTCAAATGTATGAAGAGATCATAGAAGACCCAGAGTTGAGGTGAGGTCAAAAATATTGGTAACTGGCAGATTTGAAAATACAAAAAAGGTGCATACTGTACTAGTATGTTCGATACATAGCCATCAGTTGCATACTAGTATGAGGGATGCAGTTTAAAGGTTAAGTATCTGTGGAAAGCAGTATCTCTGCGAGGTTAGATCCCCACCACAATATGTAGACAAGACAAAATGTAAACTTTGCTTTACAGACAATTGTCACACACTGAGTCATGTACTGGAATGCAATAAAAATACATGAATTCAAAGACGACTCACTCAGAAATGTTCAAGAAATGTCTGAGTATTTTATCCACAGTGGTATATTACCAACAATTCTGGAAAAATACACTGACTTTGCACACTGTAAATAATGCATTACCACCCTCTGGGTTTTTTTCTATTTTCTTGCTAGTTCTTGTTCTTGGTTATTTCCTCTTATCTCCATGGGGAATTCTTCCTCCGTAAGCCATGCGTGTCGTAAGAGGCGACTAAAATGCCGGGAGCAAGGGGCTAGTAACCCCTTCTCCTGTATACATTACTAACATTATGAAAAGAAACTTTTGTTTTTCTTTTTTGGCAATCCTGCCTTGGTGGGATACGGCTGGTTTGTTGAAAGAAGATGATAAATGCTTTAATATAAACACTTGATCTACACATCCCTTACCCATTCTAAAGCTTTCTTGTTCATCTGCAGTCCTGCTTTCTATCTTATCTATAATTCTTTCACTAATAACCCTACCATACACTTTACCTGGTATACTCAGCAAACTTATTTCCCTATAATTTTACAATCTCTTTTGTCCCCCATCCCTTTATATAAAGATATAAACATTGCTACCCAGTGTCATCGTCCTAGATGCGACCTTCATCTGAGCTTAACAGATTCATTGCCCCTTTTTTCCTGTTAGCCAGACTTGAGTCCTGGAAATGGGAAGTGCAATGCCTACACTTTAAAGGAGGAGTTTGGGATATTGGCAGTTTGGAGGAACATCTAAACTGTCGTATCCTGAGTGCCTCTGCAAAGATAGTGATTATGTATGAGTGATGGTGAAAGTGTTGAATGATAATGAGTTTTTTCTTTGTTTTTAGGTTTTTCTTTCTTTTCGAGTCACCCTGCTTTGGTGGGAAATGGCCGACATGTTAAAAAAATAAAAATAAACATGTAAATAGTTCACTAACACTGTAACTTGTTTGTTATCAAAACTCTGCAGCCCAGTCCCTGGACCCATTATGTACCTCTGTAATCCTTTGACTACACCCACAGGATGGGTATGAGATGCATAATAAAGATATCAAATTAACTCTAACCTCAGTTTCACTCTTCAATGCCGACCAGTGTGTGCGTAAATCGTTGACAGCAATACGAATAGTGTTGGCTCTGGGAACATCCACAATGTGTGTTGTGAGTGTAAGGGTGTCACCATGGGAGATAACTGTAGCAACATCTGGTTCCAGCAATGCTACCTCTTGCTCAAGTGCCTAAAGGAAGAAAAATAATAATTATTGGGCTTTAAGTAAATAAAGTTAACTACACACAAAAAACAAAATAATTACAACACATTCTGAATTTAATAACATAATACATACTATAGGTTGAAAGGAATAATTCTCCTCTGTCTAAGGAAAATTTGAAATGTTTTGAGTAAAATTAAATCAAGTTATGATACGATGAACAGATTTCTTATATCCATCCATAAAAGTTGAACAATACAATACAGTGAACCCCGAGTAACGAGCAAAATTCATTCGAGAAGCCTGCTCAAGTGTCATTACCGAACGAATTTACTTCCTTAAGAAATAATGTCACGTAGGTTAATCTATTTCAGACCCCCAAAAATACACTTCCACAAGAACTTACAATATTATACTTACATAATTGTACGATTTCCGGGGTGCTCGTTAGGCGGGGGTCCACTGTACATCCACATTATAGGAAAAAAATCATTGCGACGTTTAGGAGACTTTTCAATTTTAACATGAATTATTCTATCTGAAGCAAAATTAACCTCCAAAAACTTGCAGAAAAACTAACCTCTGAAAACTTGCATGATATGATTTTTGCTATCAAGGTTTAATGCTAAAAGTTTTTTTTTTTACTTCAACAGTACTCTCCCACCAAGGTAAAGTGACCCAAAGAAGAAAACACTGCTTCAATTATTAGCTAGCCGAGAAGTAGGATTTTTTTTTTTTTTTTTGAATGATGATGGATTGAAACTGGAGGGCAAATGTTATTTACTCAAGAGGCCTGGAAACATGATCAGTTTCCAGAGAGCTAGCTTCTTTAGTGGCTAGAATGACTACAGTGCTTGTTTAGGAACCTGTTTTTAAATTGGAATTTATTGAAAATAGTGCAAAATTTGCTAATTTACCAACCTGCGAGTGCTTAAAAAGGTAGTTTTATGAATAGATATGCAATTTCTTGTGATTAATGGATATCATGGAAGATAAACTAGTGAAATCCCAACAAACTGGGTCAATCTGAGCACTGAAACAGGCCAAAAAAAGAGGCCTATTCATTCTATCCTTCTCTGGCCTCTCTACCAAACCACATTGTCAACCCTTCCTCAGGCCTCTGAATTATATTCTTGGTGATCCCACATTGCCCTTCAATTTCTACATTCCAAATTCTCTAAATATTCATGCCACATACTGCTCTCACACACATTGCTGCAAGTACAGTGGTACCTCGAGTTACGATGGTCCCCAAAATCGCCCTTTTATGTAAGTTTATTTTTTTAAATGCTTTTGTAAGTATATTTTTGGGGGTGTAAAAGGACTAGACTATTTTACATTATTCCTTATGGGGATAAATTCATTTGGTAATGGCACTTGAACAGCATTCTCGAACGAAAAAATATCGTAACTCGAGGTACAACTGTATATGGTGTATGTGGTAAATAAGAATTACAATTTATTACTTAAAACAAGTAATAAATGAAGCAGGCTTTCTCTATAATGCAAAACCTCTGTGTGCAAGTTGTTAAATAGGCAGCAGTGATCATAAAACAATAAGACTAGTGCTAAAGAGTTTCAAACCACTACAATATCTGAGCTGTGACAATTTTGAGATCACAATATATTATTTATCAATTTTGATTAATATTTATCATGTTACAATTATAACTAGTGTAATAGCAGTGGGCTAGTAATCCCTTCTCCTGTAGAAAATACTAAAAAAGAGAAGAAGAAAAACTATAAAACTGGGATGCTTGAATGTGCATGGATATAGTGTGGATGAGAAGAAAGAGATGATTGCTAATGTTATGAATGAAAAGAAGTTGGATGTCTTAGCTCTAAGTGAAACAAAGCTGAAGGAGGTATGTGAGTTTCAGTGGGAAGAAATAAATGGGATTAAGTCAGGAGTATCTGAGAGAGTTAGAGCTAAGGAAGGGGTAGCAATAATGTTGAAGGATCAGTCATGGAAGGAGAAGAGGGAATATAAATGCATAACTTCAAGGATTATGTGCATTAAAGGAAGGGTCAGATGCAAAAAGTGGGTCATAGTAAGCGTGCATGCACCTGGAAAAGAGAGGAGTGTAGAGGAGAAAGAGAGATTTTGGAAGATGTTAAGCGAGTGTGTAGGAACTGTTGAACCAAGTGAGAGAGTAATTGTGGTAGGGGACCTAAATGGTAAAGTAAGAGAAACATTTGGAGAGGGTGTGGTCGGTAAGTTTGGGGTGCCAGGTGTAAATAATAATGGGGGCCCTTCGATTGAACTTTGTACAGAAAAGAGTTTGGTTATACATAATACAGTGGTACCTCGAGTTACGATGGTCCCCAAAATCGCCCTTTTATGTAAGTTTATTTTTTTAAATGCTTTTGTAGGTATATTTTTGGGGGTGTAAAAGGACTAGTCTATTTTACATTATTCCTTATGGGGATAAATTCGTTTGGTAATGGCACTTGAACAGCATTCTCGAACGAAAAAATATCGTAACTCGAGGTACCACTGTATATATTTTAAGAAAAAGAGGATAAATAAGTATACAAGATATGATGTAGGGCGTAATGACAGTAGTTTGTTGGACTATGTATTGATAGATAAAAGACTGTTGAGTAGACTTCAGGATATACATGTTTGTGGAGGGGCCACAGATATATCAGATCACTTTTTAGTGGTAGCTACAGTGAGAGTAAAAGGTAGATGGGATAAAAGAAAAAAAGAAGCAGCAAGTAAGAGAGAGGTGAAGGTTTATAAACTAGAGGAGGAGGCAGTTAAGGTAAGATATAAACAACTATTGGAGGATAGATGGGCTAGTGAGAGTATAGGCAATGGGGTCAAAGATGTGTGGGGTAGGTTAAAGAATGTAGTGTTAAGAGTGTTCAGCAGAAGTTTGTGGTTACAGGAAAGTGGGTGCGGGAGGGAAGAAGAGCAATTGGTGGAATGATGATGTTAAGAGAGTAGTAAGGGAGAAAAAGTTTGCATAAGAGAGGTTTTTGCTAAGTATAAGTGATGCAAGGAGGGAAAAGTATATGGAGAGAAAAAGAGAAGAGAGTGGTGAAGCAATGTAAAAAGAGAGCAAATGAGAGTGGGTGGGATGTTATAAACAAATTTTGTTGAAATTAAGAAAAAGTTTTGGAGTGAGATTAATAAGTTGAGGAAGCCTAGGGAAAGAATGGATTTGATAGTTAAAAACAGGAGAGGAGAGTTATTAAATGGAGAGTTAGAGGTATCGGGAAGATGGAGGGAATATTTTGAGGAATTGTTAAATGATGATGAAGATAGGGAAGCTGTGATTTTGTGTATAGGGCAAGGAGGAATAACATCTTGTAGGAGTGAGGAAGAGCCAGTTGTGAGTGTGGGGAAAGCTAGTGAGGCAGTGGGTAGAATGTAATGGGGTAAGGCAGCAGGGATTGATGGGATATAGATAGAAATGTTAAAAGCAGGTGGGAATATAGTTTTGGAGTGGTTGGTGCTTTTATTTAATAAATGTATGGAAGAGGGTAAGGTACCTAGGGACTGGCAGAGAGAATGCATAGTTCCTTTGTATAAAGGCAAAGGGGGACAAAAGAGAGTGAAAAAATTATAGGGGATTAAGTTTATTGAGTAATAGGTAGTAGGTTGGTAGACAGCAACCTCCCAGGGAGGTACTACCGTCCTGCCAAGTGAGTGTAAAATGAAAGCCTGTAATTGTTTTACATGATGGTAGGATTGCTGGTGTCTTTTTTCTGTCTCATAAACATGCAAGATTTCAGGTATGTCTTGTTACTTCTACTTACACTTAAGTCACACTACACTTTCATGTACAAGCATATATATATATACACACCCCTCTGGGTTTTCTTCTATTTTCTTACTAGTTCTTGTTCTTATTTCCTCTTATCTCCATGGGGAAGTGGAACAGAATTCTTCCTCCGTAAGCCATGCGTGTCGTAAGAGGTGACTAAAATGCCGGGAGCAAGGGGCTAGTAACCCCTTCTGTATATATTGGACCGTTACATATTTTCATTCAGAATGCTGTTCAATGCCATTACAACGATTTATCTCCTTAAGAAATGTTGAAATGACTGTCCTTACCCAATCACTTACAAGCATTTAAATAAACTTATAAGGTGAGTTTGGGACCATAAACCGTACCACTGTACTAAATGTAAAAGGAGAAACTGTTTCTTGCCACCGTCGGAAATGGCTGACGTGTTGAAAGAAGAAGAAGAAACATGCAAGATTTCAGGTATGTCTTTCTACTTCTACTTACATTTAGGTCACACTGCACATGCATGTACAAGCATATATATACACACCCCTCTGGGTTTTCTTCTATTTTCTTACTAGTTCATGTTTATTTCCACTTATCTCCATGGGGAAGTGGAACAGAATTCTTCCTCCGTAAGCCATGCGTGTCATAAGAGGTGACTAAAATGCCAGGAGCATGGGGCTAATAACCCCTTCTCCTGTATATATTACTAAATGTAAAAGGAGAAACTTTCATTTTTTCTTTTGGATCACTCCGCCTCGGTGGGATACGGCCGGTGTGTTGAAAGAAAGAAGTAGTTTATTGAATATACCTGGTAAAGTGTATGGAAGTTATTATTGAAAGAATTATGAGTAAGACGAAGAGTAGGATAGTAGATGAACAAGGAGGCTTTAGGAAAGGTAGGGGGTGTGTAGACCAAGTGTTCACAGTGAAACATATAGGTGAACAGTATTTAGATAAGGGTAAAGAGGTTTTTGTGGCATTTATGGATTTGGGTGGATAGGGGGTCAATGTGGCAGATGTTGCAAATGTATGGAATAGGAGGTAGGTTACTGAAAGCAATGAAGAGTTTTTATGAAGACAGTGAGGCTCAGGTTAGAGTATGTAGGAGAGAGGGATATTATTTCCCAATAAAAGTAGGCCTTAGACAAAGATGTGTGATGTCACCATTGTTGTTCAAAATATTTATAGATAGGGTTGTAAGAGAAGTGAATGGGGTTAAAAGATAAAGAATCTAACACAAAGTGGGAGTTGTCACAGCTGATCTTTGCTGATGACACTGTGCTTTTGGGAGATTCTGAAGAGAAGTTGCAGAGATTGGTGGATGAGTTTGGTAGGGTATGTAAAAGAAGAAAATTAAAAGTGAATACAGTGGACCCCCGGTGTTCGTCCATTTTTCGTAACAGAATGCTGTTCAAGTGCCATTACCAACCGAATTTATTCCCTTAAGAAATAATGTAAAATAGACTAGTCCTTTTAGACCCCCAAAACTACACTTATAAAAGCATTTAAAAAATAAACTTACATAAAAGGGCGTGTTTTGAGCAGGACGAACACCGGGGGTCCACTGTATAGGAAAGAGTAAGGTGATGAGGATAACAAAAAAATTAGGTGACGAAAGACTCGATATCAGATTGGAGGGAGAAAGTATGGAGGAGGTGAATGTATTCAGATATTTAAGAGTGGACATGTCAGCAGATGGGTCTATGAAGGATGAGGTGAATCATAGAACTGATGAGGGGAAAAGGGTGAGTGGTGCACTTATACCAACGCTCTTATATGAGTGTAAAACATGGGTGGTGAATGTTGCAACAAGGAGAAGACTGGAGGCAGTGAAGACGTCATGTCTGGTGTGAATATAATGCAGAGAATTCATAGTTTGGAAATTAGGAGGAGGTGCGGGATTACCAAAACTATTATCCAGAGGGCTGAAGAGGGGTTGTTGAGGTGGTTCAGGCATGTAGAGAGAAAGGAACAAAATAGAATGACTTCGAGAGTGTATAAATCTGTAGTACAGGGAAGGCGGGGTAGGTGTCAGCATAGGAAAAGTTGGAGGGAGGGGGTAAAGGAGGTTTTGTGTGCGAGGGGCTTGGACTTCCAGCAAGCATGCATGAGCGTGTTAGATAGAAGCGAATGAAGACAAATGGTTTTTAGGGCTTGACGTGCTAATGGAGTATGAGCAAGGTAACATTTATGAAGGGATTCAGGGAAACCGGAAAGCCAGACTTGAGTCCTGGAGATGGAAAGAACAGTATCTGCACTCTGAAAGAGGGGTGTTAATGTTGCAGTTTTATAACTGTAGTGTAAGCGTGCCTCTGGCAAGACAGTGATGGAGTGAATGATGATGAAAGTTTTTCTTTTTCAAGGCACCCTGCCTTGGTGGGAAACTGCCGATGTGTTAATAATAATAATAATAATAATAATAAGGATAGGTAGGTAGGTAGGTGGTGGAGGTTAGTCAGAACCACCAGGAGGTACACACCCGGTAACGAAGTGTATTTGTTTTACATGATGGTAGGATTGTGGGTTTTTTCTTTAAAAGCACAGATTTAGGTACGTCTTGTACTTTCATTAGCACACCAACCCAGTATAACACCATCGAGTTTTTGATTTACTAATATTCTTGTCTTTTGCTTTTCCTTTCATATCCATGGGGAAGGGGAAGAATCTTCCTGAAGTAGAAAGCAACTAAAATGCGAAATAGTAACCCTTTTCCGTTTTACCAAAGAAAGAAAAACCTCAAAGTGGGATGTTTGAATGTGCGTCGATGTTGTGCGAATGATAAGAAAGAGATGATTGTAGATGTTATGAATGAAAAGAAGCTGGATGTCCTGGCTTTAAGTGAGACAAAGCTGAAGAGTGTAGGAGAGTTTCAGTGGGGAGAAATAAATGGGATTAGGTCAGGGGTTTCAAATAGAGTTAGAGCTAAAGAAGGAGTGGCAATAATGTTGAATAATCAGTTATGGCAGGTAAAGAGGGAATATAAATGTATAAATTCAAGGATTATGTGAGTAAAATAAAGGTTGGATATGAAAAGTGGGTTATAGTAAGTGTTTATGCACCTGGAGAAGAGAGAAGTGTAGAGGAGAGAGAGAGATTTTGGGAAATGTTGAGTGACTGTGTGGGGAGTTTTGAACAAAGTGAGAGAGTAATTGTGGTTGGGGATCTTAATGCTAAAGTGGGTAAAAATGTTGTGGAGGGAGTAGTAGGTAAATCTGGGGTGCCAGGGGTAAATGTAAATGGGGAACCATTAATTGAGCTATGTGTAGAAAGAGGTTTGGTAATAAGTAACATATTTTATGAAAAAGAGGATAAATAAATATACAAGGTATGATATAGCACGTAAGGAAAGTAGTTTGTTGGATTATGTATTGGTGGATAAAAGGTTGATGGGTAGGCTTCAGGAGGTACATGTTTATAGAGGTCAACGGATATATCGGATCATTATTTGGGTGTAGCTACAGTTAGAGTAAAAGGTAGATGGGACAAAAAGAAAATGGCAACAGCAAGTAAGAGAGAGGTAAAAGTGTATAAACTAAGGGAGGAGGAAGTTAGGGTGAGATATAAGCAACTATTGGCAGAAAGGTGGGCTAGTGCAAGTATGAGTAGTGGGGAAGGTTGAAGAGAGTTGGGATAGTTTTAAAAATGCAGTATTAGAATGTGGGGCAGAAGTTTGTGGCTATAGGAGGGTGGGTGCAGGAGGAAAGAGGAGTGAGTGGTGGAATGAAGAAGTAAAGGGTGTGATAAAAGAGAAAAAGGTAGCTTAAGAGAGGTTTTTACAAAACAGAAGTGTAAATAGAAGAGCAGAGTATATGGAGAGTAAAAGAGAGGTGAAGAGAGTGGTGAGAGAGTGCAAAAGAAGAGCGGATGAAAGAATGGGGAAGGCTCTGTCAAGAAATTTTGCTGAAAACAAGAAAATTTTTTGGAGTGAGATAAACAAGGTAAGAAAGCCTAGGGAACGAATGGATTTGTCAGTTAAAAACAGAGTAGGGGAGTTAGTAGATGGGGAGCTGAAGGTATTGGGTAGATGGCGGGAATATTTTGAGGAACTTTTAAATGTCAATGAAAAAAGGGAGGCGGTAATTTCATGTACTGGCCAGGGAGGTGCAACATCGTTTAGGAGTGAAGAAGAGCAGGATGTGAGTGTGTGGGAGGTGCGTGAGGCATTATGTAGAATGAAAGGGGGTAAAGCAGCTGGAACTGATGGGATCATGACAGAAATGTTAAAAGCAGGGGGGGATATAGTGCTGGAGTGGTTGGAATTTTTGTTTAATAAATGTATGAAAGAGGGGAAGGTACCTAGGGATTGGCAGAGAGTATGTATAGTTCCTTTATATAAAGGGAAGGGGGATAAAAGAGAGTGTAAAAATTATAGGGGAATAAGTTTACTAAGTATACCAGGTAAAGTGTATGACAGGGTTATTATTGAAAGAATTAGAGGTAAGACAGAGAGTAGGATTGCAGATGATCAAGGAGGCTTTAGAGTGGGTAGGGGATGTGTAGATCAAGTGTTTACAGTGAAGCATATATGTGAACAGTATTTAGATAAAGGTAGAGAAGTTTTCATTGCATTTATGGATTTAGAAAAGGCATATGATAGAGTGGATAGGGAGCAATGTGGCAAATGTTGCAAGTGTATGGAATAGGTAGTAAGTTACTGAAGGCTGTAAAGAGTTTTTATGAGGATAGTGAGGCTCAAGTTAGGGTGTGTAGGAGAGAGGGAGACCACTTCCCGGTAAAAGTAGGTCTTAAACAGGTATGTGTAATGTCACCATGGTTGTTTAATATATTTATAGATGGGGTTGTAAAAGAAGTAAATGCTAGGTGTTGGGGAGAGGGTGGGATTAAATTATAGGAATTAAATGCAAATGGGAGTTGGCACAGTTACTTTTTGCTGATGATACTGTGCTTATGGGAGATTCTAAAGAAAAGTTGCAAAGGTTAGTGGACGAGTTTGGGAGAGTGTGTAAAGGAAGAAAGTTGAAAGTGAACATAGATAAGAGTAAGGTGATGAGGGTATCAAACGATTTAAATAAAGAAAATTGGATATCACATTGGAGAGAGGGATTATGGAAGAAGTAAATGTTTTCAGATATTTGGGAGTTGATGTGTCAGCGGATGGGTTTATGAAGGATGAGGTTAACCATAGAATTGATGAAGGAAAAAGGTGAGTGGTGCGTTGAGGTATCTGTGGAGACAAAAACGTTATCCATGGAGGCAAAGAAGGGAATGTACGAAAGTATAGTGGTACCAACACTCTTATATGGGTGTGAGGCATGGGTTGCAAATGCTGCAGCGAGGAGGAGGGTGGAGGCAGTGGAGATGTCCTGTCTAAGGGCAATGTGTGGTGTAAATATTATGCAGAAAATTCGGAATGTGGAAATTAGGAGAAGGTGTGGAGTTACTAAAAGTATTTGTCAGAGGGCTGAAGAGGGGTTGTTGAGGTGGTTTGGTCATTTAGAGAGAATGGATCAAAGTAGAATGACTTGGAGAGCGTATAAATCTGTAGGGAAAGGAAGGCGGGGTAGGGGTCGTCCTAGAAAAGGTTGGAGGGAGGGGGTAAAGGAGGTTTTGTCGGCGAGGGGCTTGGACTTCCAGCAAGCATGTGTGAGCGTGTTAGATAGGAATAAATGGAGATGAATGGTTTTTGGGACCTGACGAGCTGTTGGAGTGTGAGCAGAGTAACATTTTGTGAAGGGATTCAGGGAAAACAGTTAATTGATTTAGTTGGACTTGAGTCCTGGAAATGGGAAGTACAATGCCTGCACTTTAAAGGAGGGGTCTGGGATAGTGACAGCTGGGAGGGACTATTCTCAGCTGTCGTATCTGAGCGCCTCTGCAAAGACAGTGATTATGTGTGAGTGTGGTGAAAGTGTTGAATGATGATGAAAGTATTTTCTTTTTAGGGATTTTCTTTCTTTTTGGGTCACCCTGCCTCGGTGGGAGACGGCCGACTTGTGGGAAAAAAAAAAAAAAGGATATGTAAGAATAATATTAATAATAGCAGTATATTCATTTAACAACAATAAATACAAATAAAAGGTAGTAGGTTGGTAAACACCAACCATTCGGGAAGGTACTACCATCCTACCAAGTGAGTGTAAAAAGGAAGCCTGTATGTGTTTTACACGATGGTAGGATTGCTGGTGTCTTTTTTTTCTGTCTCATAAACGTGCAAGATTTCAGGTGCGTCTTGCCACTTCTACTTACACTTAGGTCACACTATGCATACATGTACAGGTATCCCTCAACTTTCGCGTTTTCTACTTTCGCGGGCTTCACACATTCGCGAATTCCCGGCCGCCAAATTCCCAGCCGCCAAATTCCCACCCACCAAATCATATTGACACAGTTACTGTTTGCTGATGATACTGTGCTTATAGGAAATTCTAAAGAAAAGTTGCAAAGGTTAGTGGACGAGTTTGGGAGGGTGTGTAAAGGTATTAAGTTTAAAGTGAACAAAGATAAGAGTAAGGTGATGAGGGTATCGAACGATTTAGATAAAGAAAAATTTAATATCACATTGGAGAGAGGGAGTATGGAAGAAGTGAATGTTTTCAGAAATTTGGGAGTTGACTTGTCAGCGGATGGGTTTATGAAGGATGAGGTTAACAATAGAATTGATGAAGGAAAAAAGGTGAGTGGTGTGTTGAGGTATCTGTGGAAACAAAAAATGTTATCCATGGAGGCAAAGAAGGGAATGTATGAAAGGATAGTGGTACCAACACTCTTATATAGGTGTGAAGCTTGGGTTGTAAATCCTGCAGCGAGGAGGTGGCTGGAGGCAGTGGAAATGTCCTGTCTAAGGGCAATGTGTGGTGTAAATATTATGCAGAGAATTTGGAGTGTGGAAATTTGGAGGAGGTTTGGAGTTACTAAAAGTATTAGTCAGAGGGCTGAACAGGGGTTGTTGAGGTGGTTTGGTCATTTAGAGAGAATGGAACAAAGTAGAATGACTTGGAGAGCGTATAAATCTGTAGGGTAAGGAAGGAGGGGTAGGGGATGGAGTAAAGGAGGTTTCGTGGGCAAGGGGCTTGGACTTCCAGCAAGCGTGTGTGAGCTTGTTAGATAGGAGTGAATGGCGATGAATGGTTTTTGGGACCTGACGAGTTGTTGGAGTGTGAGCAGGGTAATATTTAGTGAAGGGATTCAGGGAAACAGGTTATTGATTTAGCCGGACTTGAGTCCTGGAAATGGGAAGCATAATGCCTGCACTTTAAAGGAGGGGTCTGGGATAGAGACAGTTTGGAGGGAATATTCAAAACTGTAGTATATGAGTGCCTGTGCAAAGACAGTGATTATGTATGAGTGAGGTGAAAGTGTTGAATGATGATTTAAGTATTTTCTTTTTGGGGATTTTCTTTCTTTTTTGGGTCACCCTGCCTCGGTGGGAGATGGCTAACTTGTTGAAAAAAAAAATACAAATACGTACAGTGGAACCTCGGTTGTCGAACTTAATTCGTTCCAGATGTTGGTTTGACAACCAAAGCAATTTTTCCCATAAAGAAAAATGTAAATAGAATTAATCTGTTCCAGACCCCAAATGACAATATAATAATTTACTGAAAACGTACTAACTACTACATAAAACTGGTAAAATGAATACTAAAAGAAACTTTAACTGAAATACTGTATATTAAATGAAAATTTAACTGCCTCTTACCAGTCAGAGGAGAGCTAATGGTATATTGGAAACAGGAAGTGGTGTAGAGGAGGGGGTATGTTACTGCTTTTAAGGATGTAGCTTCTATTAATATGTCAGGCAACTGTCCTTCTGGTGTTCTTTCTCTTCTTTGTCTCTTTTCACCACTAACACCTTGTTCTGGCTCACTGGTTCTTTGTCTCAATAAAAACCTATCCATTGAGGTTTGTTTCAGGCTCTGTTTTAACACTTGTCTAAATTGAGACATTACACTGTCATTGTACATGTTAGAGAGATGGATGGCCACTGCCTTGTCTGGATGGTATTTTTCAGCAAATTCCAGCACTTCATGCCATTTAGCACATTTCCTTGACACGTCCAATGAGCACATCATCCCTTCCCTCCTCTTCCTCTGATGGCAGCTCCTCCGCTACAATCTGTTGCTGCTCCTTCTGAAGGTTTACAAGTTCTTCTGTGGTGAGTTCAGTTCTATGCTCCTCCACATCATCTTCAGTCACCTCTAGGCCAAAGGTCTTCCCCAGGGACACAATATCCTCTACCAGCTCAGGCTCATCTACAAAGCCTTCAAAATCCCTGGCTGCCATAAAGTCAAGCCACAATTTCTTCCATGCTGATTAGATGGTCCTGGAAGCATTACCCCAGGCTTTGTCTATAAGCCTCAAGCAGGTGAGGATATTGAAATGGTCCTTCCAAAATTCCCTGAGGGTTAAATTTGCTTCTGAAGTGATTTCAAAGCATCTTTCAAAAAGTGCTTTGGTGTAGAGCTTCTTGAAGTTAGAAATGACCTGCTGGTCCATGGGCTGGATGAGAGGAGTGGTGTTAGGAGGCAAGAACTTCACAGTTATAAAACTGAACTCCTCCAGCAACTCATTTTCCAAGCTTGGAGGGTGAGTAGGAGCATTATCCATAAGTAAAAGAGCCCTGAGTGGCAATTGTTTTTTAATGAGGTACTTTTTGACAGTGGGAGCAAAGACCTCATGAACCCACTCAATAAAAATTGTCTTGTTACCCAAGCTTTCGTGTTGGCCCTCCACATTACAGCCAATTAGTTTTTCATAACATTGTTTTTCTTAAAAACTTGTGGATTTTTGGAATGATTAACAAGTAAGGGCTTCAATTTCAAGTCTCCACTTGCATAACCACACAGTAACAGAGTAAGCCTGTCTTTCATTGGCTTGTGTCCTGGTACTGACTTCCTCTTCAGTTATGTAGGCATTTTCTTCCAGAAGAGGCCTGTCTTGTCACAATTAAACACTTGTTGTGGGACAAACCCCCTCAGCCTCTACGTACTCTTGGAATTCAGTAACATACAGTGGACCCTCGGTTAACGAATACCCCGGAAATCGTGCAATTATGTAAGTATAATTTTGTAAGTTCTTGTGGAAGTGTATTTTTGGGGGTCTGAAATAGACTAACCTACGTGAAATTTTTCCTTAAGGGAGTAAATTCGTTCGGTAATGGCACTTGAGCAGACTTCAGGAGTGAAGTTTTTACGAAACTCGGGGGTCCACTGTACATTACAACAGCTACTTTGTCAGCACTGGCATCCTCCCCATGCCTAGCCACACTATGAGTGCCAATTCTTTTCTTAAAATTATCAAACCAACCCATACTAGCCTTGAAGAATTTAGTTTCAGCACTTGTTCCATTTTCTTCTTTTCAGGTTATCTTGCAGCTGCCTTGCTTTTTCACAAATAATGGCCTCTGAAAAACTATCATCGTGTAACTTTTTCATTTATCCAAATCCAATGTCCTCAATAATTTGTGGTCTTTGCTTTGATATCACTTTCATGCCTTTTGCAAGGTCAGTTGCTTTAATTTTTTTCCCTTTGGCCCAGTATCGTGCTAATGGTAGACTTTAATTTATCAAAAAGTTTTGATATATCAACCACGTGAAGCCTATCTTCTTCATACTTTCTAATGACTTCTTTTTTAAACTCAACAGTGCTTTTTACAGTGCTTTTTATCCTTCTATGGACCCATGATGGCTAATCTGACAATAAAAAAAAATTGAACCAGAACTGCAAAATAACAAAAAAGTTCACAAGATGCACAACAAAAGCCCAAGAGATGTTTACAGCATCCAGTGAGCACATAACCCGATCTGTTCACATTGTTGGTCAACAACCAAGAGAACGTACGAAAACCAGGGCATTCTTTTCTCGAATTCCTTGTTTGAAAACCAATTTGTTCAACAAGTAATGCGGTCAACAACCGAGGTTCCACTGTATTAGATTTTTATAAATGGTTAAGTTAGCTACAATATCAAGAATACTGAGGATTGTCATTATGACGTCTACAAATTGTTACCTGTTGATGATTCTTATGATCATTGCCCTTACAAACCACACTCATATATTGGAAAGGAAAATATTACAGGAATAAGCATTACAAAACACACAAGAAAGTAAGGATATACTGAATGCAAGTAGGAGTTTGTAAAATTTACCTGCCATCTTACATGTTCATGAGACAAAGAATAAGACCAACACTCTTGCCTGAGAACAAATAATTTAACAGACTTGTTTTTCACTCATATGACAAAATGGTAGTAGTCCAGAAACTCCCAGGATGAGTGTGTTTACCAGCCTACTAACCTTCAAAATCCCCTCAAAAACTCGATGGGTTTTAGATACATTGTATTGTACAGTATGGCACAATCAACATGTTATTAATATGATAACAATGGCTATGCAATGTTATTCATCATGAGTTATAATGTATGAGAGTTGACTTCATCCTAGAATACTATGCTTAGAGAATAAAATGGGAGTCAATTAAATCCCTAAAACCCTCTTCTCCAGCATAACTTTCCTTAAATTAAATGCTTAACTGCAGAAGTGACATGCACATTAATATACTCTATTGTGGAATCTGTTATTTCTTTTTATAGTACAGCCCTGCACAACATCTGGCCACATAGAGCCAATCACATCTCTCCCTAGTAAAAAAAAATAATAAAAAAAGGAGGATGAATTGTATATTGAGCAGCTCATAGTTAGCAAAGATGTACACCAATATAAGTAGAATATGATCATTTATTAACATACCTCTGCCTTCTCCTTAGCCTCCTGATATGATGGAACCATCTGCAACTTTGTTTTTATTTCAGAAATTTTATCTGCCATTGTAGTAACCTCTCGTAAGAAAGCATCAATCTCATCATCACCAAGATGCTGAAAGATTGTAAAATCTTGATATTAATTTACATTAACTAAAGCAAATACATGACAGCCTACAAACAGGCTACATTTCCACATGATAATATTTCTTTAACTCATTGGCTATCTCGTGCCACAGCAGGGTTACCCAAAGAACAAAACGCATTTATCATCATTCAGTCAATCGCCTTTTTTTCCAAGAGTGCACTGACATCACAATCAGATCCCCCTCTGACTGTATTATTTTCACCTCTCGCTCAAAGTGCAGTCACTGCTTTTCCCACCTCTGGGACTCAAGTCTGGCTAACTAGTTACCCTAGATCCCTTCATAAAAGTTACCTTGCACATATTCCAACATGTCCATTAAAAGCCACTAGTCTCCATTCACTCCTATTTAATACACTCACACAAGCCTGCAGAATGCTCAAGCCCCTAAAATTCAAGCCACTTTTACTCCCTTTCTCCAACCATTTCTGGGATGACCCCTATCCCTACTACCTTCCACCCTAGATTTAACCACCCTCTTTGTCAACCTCAGCCCTCTGAATTATATCCTTGCTGATCCTATATCATCTTTTAATTTCTATGCTCCAAATTCTCTGCATGATACTGACACCACACATCGCTCTCATACATGATATCTCCACTGCCTCTAGTCTCCTTTTAACTGCAGTATTCAAAACCCATGATAAATATACAGTGGACCCCCGAGGTTCGGTCATAATCCGTTCCAGGAGCTAGACCTTAACTCGAACTGTTCGAAAGTCGAACCCTTATTTCCCATAAGAAATAATGTAAATATAATTAATCCGTTCCAGACACCCAAAAATATTCACAAAAAATTAATTCTGTAAAGATTAACTATACTTTTACATACACAAAACAATTATAAATATATATGTACAGTGGTCCCTCGGTTTTCGTGCATCTCCAAACTCGAACATTTATGTAAGTGTATTTTCGTAAGTGCTGTTGCATGTGTATTTTTGGGGGTCTGAAATAGACTAACCTACGTGACATTATTTCTTAAGGAAGTAAATTCGTTCGGTAATGGCACTTAAGCAGCATTCTGGAACGAATTTTCGGCAAAAACCGAGGGACCACTGTATAGTAAAGTAATAAATTATAATTAAACATTTAAAATAACATTTACTTACCTTTATTGAAGAGACTTGCTGGCATCTGGAAGATAGGGAGGAGGACAGGGGAAGGGTTTAGTGTTTGGAAGGGAAATCCCCCTCCAAAAGGACTTCAGGTAACAAGTCCCTCTCTGGGGTTACTTCCCTTCTTTGTCTTTTAATGCCACTAGGACCAGCTTGAGTCACTAGAGCCCTGTCGCACAAAATAACTGTCAAGAGTCCTCTGTTTCTGGCGCCTCTTTAACATGTTCCTGAAGTGCAATATGGCTCTGTCACTGAACTTGTTGCAGAGATGGCTTATTTCAGCTTGCTCAGGGTGGTATTTTTTAACGAAACTTTGCACCTTATTCCACTTTGAACAAATCTAAACATACTTTTCTACTATCTCCTTCTTCAATTCTATGGTGTTCCTCACTTTCTTTACCACAGGGGTGCCACTAGGAAGTTTCTTTGGACCCATGGTGGCTTATTTCACAGTGACAATCACTAAACCAGCAATAAACACAATAAATTAAATGTGAAATGTTTGAATGAGCGCGCTGGGTAATGTTCTCTCAATGGTAAACAAAGCTAGACTGGGTTCACGACGCCTGCAGGGCGAGGCGGACAGGTCTGGTACCCGGACCGAGTCAGGAAAATGACAGGTTGGCGGGGAAAAATTGGACCGAAAAAAGCATTCGAAACTCGAACTGACTGATACTTAGACCGACCGCAAGTCGGGGGTCCACTGTATTGAGATAAACTTCAAAAGCAGTATTATGCAGATCCTTATTTGAATCTTTACTAAATTTTCATATAGGTTACCAAATTAACTAGTCAATAATAAAACTGCAAGACTTTGAAGGATGGGTGAGGATCTTAACCCTTTCAAGGTCCAAGAATTTAAAAAAAAAATATATATTTTTCTTATGAAATGGTAGAGAATCTTTTTCCAAAGGTAATAAAACAAAAAGTACGAAATTTGGTGGAAAACCGACGAAATTACACTATCGCAAATTTGATTGTGTCAGTGATATTTATATTTCGGCGATTTTGCCTACTTTGACCCCTATTTTAGGCCAATTACATTATTCCAGTTGACCAAATTCTTAGCTATTTCGTTAGTATTACTTCTATTTTATTGATTGAGCACAAGAAACTGCCCAATCAACTTTTTCAAGTAGCGAATAAAGTGATCAGAAATTGGTAATTTCGCCAATTTCACACAAAGTTCAAAATATTCCAATTTCAAAACAGCATCCAGAATAAACAATGTAGGCATTCCTGGTACTAAAATAACATTTCCTCTGTTTATTAGTTATGTTTCCAGGCTTTACACTTGAATTCCATTTTGATTTTTGATTTACATAAATAATTTTTATTCACACCAAACAATAGATGAATTACTCTTATGCAATATTGTAATAATTGTATAAACACTATCAGTGCATTTGTAAACATATATTAGACCCACCAGTTGACGTGTATTGGTCGCGTGATGTGATTTGTTTACTCTTGAAAATCAGCAAAAATAAAACATTTCCGCTACTTTGAGCTCAATTAGAAGCTATTTTCAGTACTAAAACCAATCAAAATCGTCTCTATTTCTGTAATATATCTTCCATTCTATCAAATGAGACCAAGAAACCATGAATACAACCATAAAAACCACATGAAAATACACCACAAAGTTGCTGTTTTAATAAAAACACACAGTCACATTTTTTTTAATCTCATTATGCACTGTGTGCTTCAGGATTTACTTTATATGGTGCACACTTACCACATAGATGCATTCTCTCATATCTAGGCCCAAATTTACCAATCACAGCTTATCTGAGTGAGCTGAGCTCATGGCGTAGATCTACGGTTTGGACCCTGTGGGCAATGAGTAGACCTACGGCTTGGACCCTCAAAGGGTTAATACTGGATGATTTGAATTTTGATATCAGTACACTTCTGGAAAGAAAGCCATGGAAACAGCATTGTGTTTTATTTCTCTTGGTCACCCTGCTGTAGAAATGGTGGATGTATTTAAAATATTAAATGTACAATTTATAACGAAATGTCAACCAATAATAAGATCAAGTTGCTTCTTCAAATGTAAATATTTCTATTTATTATAAAACTACATTTTCCATGTAACAAGTTAGTCTATTGCTGACTGACACGTGCACTGTGGAAGTCTGTATTGCTTGATTAGTAAAGCAGAGAACTATTGGAGCTACCTAATAACTGATCAGTAGGAGTGAATGGAGATGAATGGAGCTACCTAGTAACTGATCAGTAGGAGTGAATGGAGACACATGGTTTTTGGGACCTGACGAGCTGTTGGAGTGTGAGCAGGGTAATATTTTGTGAAGGGATTCAGGGAAACCAGTTAATTGATTTAGTTGGACTTGAGTCCTGGAAATGGGAAGTACAATGCCTGCACTTTAAAGGAGGGGTCTGGGATAGTGATAGTTGGGAGGGACTTATTCTCAGCTGTCGTATCTGAGCGCCTCTGCAAAGACAGTGATTATGTATGAGTGAGGTAAAAGTGTTGAATGATGATGAAAGTATTTTCCTTTTGGGGATTTTCTTTCTTTTTGGGTCACCCTGCCTCGGTGGGAGACGGCCAACTTTTTTTATTTTATTTTTTTTATTAACACATCGGCCGATTCCCACCAAGCCAGGGTGGCCCGAAAAAGAAAAACTTTCATCATCATTCACTCCATCACTGTCTTGCCAGAGGGGTGCTTTACACTACAGTTATAAAACTGCAACATTAACACCCCTCCTTCAGAGTGCAGACACTGTACTTCCCATCTCCAGGACTCAAGTCCGGCCTGCCGGTTTCCCTGAATCCCTTCATAAATGTTACCCTGCTCACACTCCAACAGCACGTCAAGTATTAAAAACCATTTGTCTCCATTCACTCCTATCAAATACGCTCACACATGCTTGCTGGAAGTCCAAGCCCCTCGCACACAAAACTTCCTTTACCCCCTCCCTCCAACCTTTCCTAGGCCGACCCCTACCCCGCCTTCCCTCCACTACAGATTTATACACTCTCGAAGTTATTCTGTCTCGTTCCATTCTCTCTACATGTCCGAACCACCTCAACAACCCCTCCTCAGCTCTCTGGATAATAGTTTTGGTAATCCCGCACCTCCTCCTAATTTCCAAACTCCGAATTCTCTGCATTATATTCACACCACACATTGACCTCAGACATGACATCTCCACTGCCTCCAGCCTTCTCCTCGTTGCAACATTCATCACCCATGCTTCACTCCCATATAAGAGTGTTGGTATAACTATACTCTCATACATTCCCTTCTTTACTTCAATGGACAAAGTTCTTTGTCTCCACAGACTTCGAAGTGCTCCACTCACCCTTTTTCCCTCATCAATTCTATGATTCACCTCATCCTTCATAGACCCATCTGCTGACATGTCCACTCCCAAATATCTGAATACATTCACCTCCTCCATACTCTCTCCCTCCAATCTGATATCCAATCTTTCGTCACCTAATCTTTTTGTTATCCTCATCACCTTACTCTTTCCTATATTCACTTTCAATTTTCTTCTTTTACACACCCTACCAAATTCATCCACCAACCTCTGCAACTTCTCTTCAGAATTTCCCAAAAGCACAGTGTCATCAGCAAAAAGCAACTGTGACAACTCCCACTTTGTATTTAATTCTTTATCTTTTAACCCCACACCTCTTACCAAGACCCTCGCATTCACTTCTCTTACAACCCCATCTATAAATATATTGAACAACCACGGTGACATCACACATCCTTGTCTAAGGCCCACTTTTACTGGGAAATAGTCCCCTTCCCTCCTACACACTCTAACTTGAGCCTCACTATACTCATAAAAACTCTTCACTGCTTTCAGTAACCTACCTCCTATTCCATACACCTGCAACATCTGCCACATTGCCCCCCTATCCACCCTATCATATGCCTTTTCCAAATCCATAAATGCCACAAAAACCTCTTTACCCTTATCCAAATACTGTTCACCTATATGTTTCACTGTAAACACTTGGTCTACACACACCCTACCTTTCCTAAAGCCCCCTTGTTCATCTGCTATCCTGTTTTCTGTCTTACTCTTAATTCTTTCAATAATAACGCTACCATACACTTTACCAGGTACACTCAACAGACTTATTCCCTATAATTTTTGCACTCTCTTTTGTCCCCTTTGCCTTTATACAAAGGAACAATACACGCTCTCTGCCAATACCTAGGTACCTTACCCTCTTCCATACATTTATTAAATAATAGCACTAACCACTCCAAAACTATATCCCCACCTGCTTTTAACATTTCTATCTTTATCTCATCAATCCCAGCTGCCTTACCCCTTTCATTCTACCCACTGCCTCACGAACTTCCCCACACTCACAACTGGCTCTTCCACACTCCTACAAGATGTTATTCCTCCTTGCCCTATACACGAAATCACAGCTTCCCTGTCTTCATCAACATTTAACAACTCCTCAAAATATTCCCTCCATCTTCCCGATACCTCTAACTCATCATTTAATAACTCTCCTCTCCTATTTTTAACTGTCAAATCCATTTGTTTCCTAGGCTTCCTCAACTTATTAATCTCACTCCAAAACTTTTTCTTATTTTCAACAAAGTTTGTTGATAACATCTCACCCACTCTCTCATTTGCTCTCTTTTTACATTGCTTCACCACTCTCTTAACCTCTCTTTTTCTCTCCATATACTCTTCCCTCCTTGCATCACTTCTACTTTGTAAAAACCTCTCATATGCTAACTTTTTCTCCCTTACTACTCTCTTTACATCATCATTCCACCAATCGCTCTTCTTCCCTCCCGCACCCACTCGTCTGTAACCACAAACTTCTGCTGAACACTCTAACACTACATTTTTAAATCTACCCCATACATCTTCGACCCCCCTGCCTACACTCTCACTAGCCCATCTATCTTCCAATAGTTGTTTATATCTTACCCTAATTGCCTCCTCTTTTAGTTTATAAACCTTCACCTCTCTCTTACTTACTGCTTCTATTTTCCTTGTATCCCATCTACCTTTTACTCCCACTGTAGCTATAACTAAAAGTGATCTGATATATTGTGGCCCTCTATAAACATGTACATCCTGAAGTCTACTCAACAGTCTTTTATCTACCAATACATAGTCCAACAAACTACTGTCATTACGCCCTACATCATATCTTGTATACTTATTTATCCTCTTTTTCTTAAAATATGTATTACCTATAACTAAACCCCTTTCTATACAAAGTTCAATCAAAGGGCTCCCATTATCATTTACACCTGGCACCCCAAACTTACCTACCACACCCTCTCTACATGTTTCTCCTACTTTAGCATTTAGGTCCCCTACCACAATTACTAGATAGGTGACCACTTGAACAGTCTGACCTTTGGTCAATTCTGAGACACCAAAACTGAATACAGTAAAACTATGGAAAGATACACATAAAATAATGGTTATTTTTGTATGGCATTTATGTTTGCTGTTTTAAGCCTCATTAATCCCTAATACTATTTTTTTCAAACAGGAAATCCTTAGTTTATCAAGGTTTTCCTAGGAAAGGCAGGATTATTTACACAGTACACCATCCACTTACTGAACAGACTCAATAGACATTAACCTGAATCACCAAGTAATTCATACATCATCCATATACAACTATTACCTTAATTTTAAACACCATTGCTAAGTGTAGAAGGGTCATAATAACATGTAAAGTTATTTATGAAGATAGCTTCCCTCACCTGTTGCACTGACTGTCCTGTCCCATGGATATCTGCCAATACTGTGGAAACAGTACTTGTAGAGACATTAATTTGTTCTCGTGCACTTTCTTTAATGTAACTTCTTGAAGCATACACTGTCTCTGATGCTGACCCTCTAGTGGATTGTTTCTTCTGTAGGTAACATATTTTTGTTAGTGATTTTTAAGTATAAAGTAGGTCAAAAAAGAGAAGAAATATTAACAAATATATATAGTCTCAAAATAAATTATAAATCAATATATTTAAGTTGCAATTACTGTCTTCAAATAGTGTAACCAGTATAAAATGGGATTAGTTTAGCTTAAATCATAATCCAGTAGAAGTTAAAATTATGTTTATGGTAATAAAATTACCAGCACCATGTAAATAAAAATATAAGTTAGCTTCATGCTTTACACAATGGGTTTTACAAAAAGTCACATATTAATTTTAGTTAGTTAAATTCAGTCTTGATTTTTTCCAGATGCATTGAATACACATATGTAAAAAGAAAGTCTTGTTTTCCTCCAGTTTCATAAAGGAAATAAAATAAAACTCCAAAATCATGCATTTAAATTTGTTAATATAAAATGAACCAAAGCATTAATGAATACATTTTATAATTTCATGTACAAGCTTTTTAAATTCGAGCCATGCTATGCAAGTCAAAATAGTGTAAAGATATATATATATATATGGAGAATCCTTTTGTTAGTACTTCCCATTTTTTTTTTTTTTTTTTTTGCTTCAGGCAAATACCATATTTTCATCCTATGAACCTTGAGAAGAAATAACAATGCTATGACCATTACCAAATCCCAAGCAGAGCACTGAAGGATCTTGACAGGACCTGGAGACTTCATGAGTCTTACCTCCACCATAGTTTTAATAGCTTCCTCTTCCAGGGTTAGATCATCATCAGTAGTATCCTCATAGGGATATTCTTCTCCCTCTGTTTCACTAAAGATGACCTCTCCACTTGCATCAGTGAGACAACTGATAGTGCTGAACCGTGAGTGATGTTCTGTTCCAGGAGCTAAGCAGTGTCTGGTATCTCTTAATGGAACTGGTTTATCTCTGATCTCAGAGTTTATGTTTCCTTCAGCAGATTCTATCTGATTATTATTCAAGGACCAATAATCTGATGGCATATCTAATATTTCTGCTGAGGAGTGCAACACTTCCATGGATGTTGAAACATCATCTGATCCCAAAGAATCAACCATTTCTCCAGAGGCATCATAATATGGGCTAGAACTATTGGAATTTGAAGCAGCAGAAGATACAGAGCTCTCCTTTTCCAGTTCTTCCTTATGTTTACTGATTTTAGAAGAAGAATGACCATCAATGACAATAAAACCTACATCTTTGAATTCATATTGATTAAGCAAAGATACTTCCTTTCCCAACTGAGAATGATCCCGTCTATCTCTGCTTAATTCATCACCTTTATCAACAGATATATCCACATCAGTTTGACTCTGGAATATTACCTCCTTCATTTCTGGTTTGTTGCTAGTCTCAGTAATTTCCGAAACTGTTGTTGCACTTTCGACCTCTGCATTACCTTGCGAGTCACACACCGTTGGTGATTGTATTATACCTGTACAATTTGTGTTGGATATCTCTGACATATTGCTATCCTCTTTTTTAACTGAAATATTTTTTTCATTTTCTACAGAGGAAAACAAAAATGAAGTTTTTTCTTTACTTTTATTAGCTCTTTCTTTTTCCCACATGTCAGGTAACACATTAAGATACATTTTTTTGGAAGGCTCAGTGAGAACTTCCTCAATTTCTTCATCTGATGCAGCAGAACTTTCATCTCTAGAGTCTCCGTGATGGACATCAGGAATAGAAATTGTAACCTCTTGCTCCTCAATCACTTCTGTAGCTTCAACAACTTGAGCCACATCAATACTCACTCTTCTCTCCATTCTGAGAGCATCTTGCAAATTAGATTTTATTATTTTCACTTCAGTCCACCCTTCTTCACCCTTTAAATATTCCTCTTGAACTGTATTGGGAATTCCTACATTTTTTGTTACAGATGTGTGCTTTATAAAATTCTCTAAATAAGCACCCTCTTCATCCTTTTCAAAGGAAAGTTGTGAGGTTACTGAAGTTAATTGTTTGTTATTTTCTTGGGTTAAAGCAGCTTCCTGATTACTTAGATTAGATTTTCTATTAAAATTGGCATCTTCAACAGCTATGGAATCCTGCTGAGTAACTTCATCACCTTTTACACCATCTTTTGTCAGAACAAACAATGTTGCCTCACAAATATTCTTGCTCAGACTTTCATCAGCTAAAGAATCCTTACTATATTTGCTTGTCACATGAGCATTTCTATTACCCTTTTCCTTTACAGTAATTACATTTTCCTCCCTGGGCACTAAACTTAAATCTTGTTTTGCTGCAGCAATCATTAAAACACCTTCGGTTGACTCCTTACTGTGTGACTTACCTTCTGGAATGATAGTCTTTGTTATTAATTCCTCTGATACTGATCGTACAAGTGATTCTTGGCCCTCTGCAGTTTTCAAAGTTTTAACACCAATTTGGCTGTCATCTCTAACAGAAACAGTATCAGATGTCTTTTTTGAAAGACTACTAATAGGCACATGAATAACTGTTTCAGCTTCTGATAATGTTGATACTGAACTATCAATACTGACATGTCTTTCCAGCTTTACTTCCAAAGAGAGATTTCCTATATCTGAGACAAGCTGCTCCTCTACTCTATCAGGTTCATCTATTTTGTCTAACTGTTCCTCCATCTCTATTTCATTTTCTGCTACACAGTCTTTCTGGCCACTTTCAACATTATAAGTAGACAACTGCTCTTCTAAATCGGCTTCTAGTTCATGATCCACCATTTCAAAACTGCTGCCCGATGAACTGCTACTAAACACAGAAATTTTCCTTGTGATCTCTCTAAGGTTAAGCTCATCATTTTTTGTGGTATCCTCCTCAATATTCATTTCAATGGCCAGATTTTCTTGCTTTGATATTTCTATATTTTCACCTTCAGAGTTTTCAGTAAATAGCACTGATTCATCAGTAGATTTGTTTAGTGACTGGCTGTTATTCAGCCCTACAGAAAATTCTTGGAAATAATTCAACTCATTATCTCGGCACATGACGAATCCCTCAGTCTCGACACTGCACTCCTCACATTCATCAGTTATTATTTCAGTCATTCTTGCTGTTTCTGAAGTTTCTTCTCTTACTTCCACTGATACAAGGTTAATACTAATAGATGGACTTGAGGGGCTCTGAATAGTTGTTTCAAAAAGTTCCATTTCCTCTCGAACACTGGTGCTGTATTGAGGTTCTATGAAAGAGTGATCAACTTCCAATTTTGTAAAGGTTGATTTTTTCAACTCTTTGTCAACACCTGTGAAATAATTTTCTTCTTTAGATCCTCCTATCTCTGAAATCATCTGATATCTTTTTTCTTTAGAAATAGTATCTGCCTCATAAGTTTGACTTGAGCATATTGCACTACTAAGTGATCCTATATAATCTTCTCGAGTCAAATTTGTGCAGATCATTTTGGTCATGGGTTCTACATTTTCTTCTTCTGGAAACTGTTTTGATACAACTACTTCTACAACTGTCTCACTCATTTCTTCCACTGGTGACTCACATGAAATTTTCCTTTCATTAATTGCTTTGAGTAAAATATTGGATTCTTCTTTGCACTGTGATACAAACATTATCTCAGGAACTACTTCCTTACATTCTTGGGTTGTAAATTGATGACAAAATGTATCAGGCAATGCTGCTTCAACCTTATTTTCTCCCTCACTAACAATCACCCCAGAAAGTTGTGTAGACCCTACTGATATTAATTCAAGGTCAATTACCTGCCTTTCTGTCTCTGTCTTTTCAATATTTTCTTGCTGCTTTTTAACTTGATGTTGACCTACTTTAAATTCTGGCACATCTGCTTCTGTATATTCAAGGAAGCTCTCCTCATGAGTACTCTCTTTCCCAGTGACCTTCTCTACAGATTCTTCCAGTGCCTGAATAACAGCATGTTCATATATAGTAGCAGCAGATATTCTAATTTTTGAGGGTTCCTGTAAATCGTCACTTTCATCTGAAGATGATGAGTCTAATTCAGTAACTTCTGCTCTTGCATCATCATACATTCCCAAATCTACTTCACTGGTGAAGACTTCATCTTTGTCTGTTTCAATGCTACTGGCACTGACAAGGCTAAATCTAAGAACATCCTGCGCTTGTGCTTTGCTCAGATCCTCTGAGTGTACTGGCTTATCACCTGCAACATGACAGTATTCACTTAAATCTGCAGGCATAGGGACATCGTCCCAGTCTCCTGATATGGCACCACGAGTTTCAGATCCAAAGTCAATGGAGCCTTCTGATGAAGACCCTCTATTGCTTCCTGATCTACATGAGGAACTACTTGATTCTGAAATTTCTTCATCTCCTACACGTGGGGTTAAACCTTTTCTGCATAGTGCTTTTCCAAGGCTCTCCGCTGTTATAACTGAGGTCCCTTTTATCTTTCTAGGTCTTGATTCAAGATTAGGATAAATATCCACTGGCAATGATTTCTGCAGTAATGACTGTTCTGTTTTCTTCGATATCCCATAAATAATTTCACCATCAGTTTCTCCATAAAACTTAGCAAATCTTTTCCTTTTTTTTATACCAATATCAAAATCAGCTGAATCACTACCCAAATTTCCTTCCTCTCCTATCTCTCTCAAACTCACATCTTTTGTCTCTAGCTTACACACATCATCAAAGCTTTCATGATTACTCATTTCTGTGTCAGACAACTCAGGGCCTATACCAAAGCTAGATATGTCATCATCATCTTCATTTTGGGAAACATTGCTCAATGTATCTTCAAAATCCACAGATTTGACCTGTAACATGTACAATACAGATAATTCATACAGATGAAACTTACAATGCAGATGTGTGAATATACACATATATTCTAAAATAAATCATGTAGGAACACTCACACACAAAAAATTAATTATACAGATATAAAATTTTGAAAAACTTATAGAAGCAAACTTTCAAAATTATTTAAAAAAACCTAAAAAAAAAAAAAAGGAGACAACAAATACAGGGCATTTTCCTTTTCATCAATATTTTATTATAGGAAAATAATTTTTTTATAAACTATATGGCATGAATCAAAATTACATACTTAATCTGGCTGTGCAAGCATGTCTTAATTAAATTCTTGTATGTTGTGTCACAAAAGAGCACTGAACATCACATTTTACATTAAACAGTATCAAAGTTTTCAAAAAGTGGTTTCAGAATACAAATGAAAGTCTTTACATATGCCAGCACTCACTTATTATATGACTATGAAAAGACCTGAGGCAGGTCACCTGACCTGCCTCAGGTCTTATGCAATAGGTCGAGCTATCTACAAATTAAAAAAACATTCTTCAAGTATCTAACTTTTTAACACTGGTGCTTCTGCAAGGCCATATACATTACCAATTCATTTTATCTGTCTTTGCAGATTTCTTTTTAATCAAATCATTCATTTCATCCAACTTCAAGAAAAACAATCAATGAATTGCTAGGTTGGACAATTTATTTTGTTTGCTACTTCATCCCAAAGTCAAATTACTGGACTAGCTGGAGAGATAATGGTCAGATAATTTGTGAATGTAACAGCTTTCTAAAAGTTCACTAATTAATTTTCAGTACAGCCAAAGATGTTATTCAAAGCACTGTGCAGTACAGTATAACAACATAACACACCAATATTTTAAACAATAAAGTTAGAAATGATCTCTGAAAAAATTATAGGTTGTTATTATCTTCAAAACAATAATTCAATAGCTTGTACAGGAGGGCCCCACTTATGTGGCAGGTTAGGTTCTGCTACCACACTTTTTCTCAATTTTAAATGCATATAAATGCCTGATAACATGTTTACACAATCATATATTAAATTAGCAATAGAACTAGGTATATAAAAAACAATAAAAAAAGTAAAATGCACATACAGTACACTCATTGCTTACTTCAAAATATTTGTAATCTTAATTTAGGGTGAGAGGTGAGTTGCATATATTGTACGAAGTCAGGTGTGGTTGCCCACCCAGCTACCACATCTCGCAATTATATTTATTTATTTTACTATGATTGTATATCTTCTTCTCTTCTTTCAACAAACCCACCATATCCCACTGAGGCAGAGTGACCCAAAAAGAAAAACAAAAGTTTCTCTTTTTTACTTTAGTTATGTATACAGGAGAAGGGGTTACTAGCCCCTTGCTCCCAGAATTTTAGTCGCCTCTTAAGACACGTATGGGTTATGGAGGAAGAATTCTGTTCCACTTGCAAATGGAGATAAGAAGAAATAAACAAGAACTAGTAAGAAAATAGAAGAAAACCCAGAGGGGTGTGTATATATATGCTTGTATACATGCATATGTAGTGTGACCTAAGTGTAAGCAGAAGTAGCAAGACGTACCTGAAATCTTGCATGTTTATGAGACAGAAAAAAGACACCAGCAATCCTACCATCATGTAAAACAATTACAGGCTTTCACTTTACACTCACTTGGCAGGGCGGTAGTACCTCCCTGGGCGATTGCTGTCTATCAACCTACTACAGTGGACCCCCGGATTTCGTACTGCTCCCAACTCGAACAATTATGTAAGTGTATTTTTGTAAGTGCTTTTGTAAGTATATTTTTGGGGGTCTAAACGGACTAATCTAATTTACATTATTCCTTATGGGAACAAATTCGTTTGGTAACAGCACTCGAACAGCATTCTGGAACGAATTATGGCCGATAACCGGGGGTCCACTGTTCCTAGAATGAGTGTATATACAGTGGTACCCCGAGTTTCGGCCACCTCCCAACTGGAACAATTATGTAAGTGTATTATTGTAAGTGCTTTTGTAAATGTATTTTTGGGGGTCTGAAACGGACTAATCAAATTTACATTATTCCTTATGGGAACAAATTCATTCAGTAACGGCACTTGAACAGCCTTCTGGATCGAATTATGGCCGAAACTCGGGGTTCCACTGTATTTTCTTTATAGTATGATATGTAGCACATTTCTTACATAACTTTGAAAATATTAAAAGCCCCTCACAGCGATTATTATTATGCTTATTGCCAATGACATACATTGTTCACCAAGTTTAATCAGTTCTAACTTGCCATTTTAAGTAAGAGGCTTATGACTCCTCTTTTTATTACAACTAACTTAAGATGCCATCATAAATGAGAGAGAACAAGAGAGACGCAGAGAATGCAAACAAAGTGAATGGGTAGTGGGTGGTCAGACAAATGCAGTTCATATGCGTTCATTTTGCATAATGCATGCATTTTTTAATCTTTTTGAATCTTTGTACACATAGTGTACAAGTTGTCATCATGTTGGTGCAGTAGAATAAATAACAGCAACACTCCCATTCTCATGCAACACACCATTTTTAAAGCGAATGACTCTAGGAGTGAAGGAATACGAAAGGAATATTTTTCTACAGTTACCCTCTAGTATGTAATACAGTGGACCCCTGAGTAACGAACACCCCGGAAATCGTACAATTATGTAAGTATAATATTTTAAGTGCTTGTGGAAGTGTATTTTTGGGGGTCTGAAACAGACTAACCTACGTAACATTATTCCTTAACCCTTTCGAGGGTCGGTGCCGTACTAGTACGTTTTACGAGCAGGGGTTGGTGCCGTACTAGTACGCCCAAATTCTAGCGGCCTCAATTTAAGCAGAAAACGTCTGGTAGGCATACATATGAAAGAATGGGTCTGTGTGGTCAGTGTGCGCAGTATAAAAAAAATCCTGCAGTACACACTGCATAATGAGAAAAAAACTCTCACCGTTTTTTTCGATTAAAACAGCGACTTTGCAGTCGATTTTCGTATGATATTTATTGATGTATTCTCGTTTTCTTGGTCTCATTTGATAGAATGGAAGATATATTACAGAAATAGAGATGATTTTGATTGGAATGACAATGACAAATACCTTGAAATTGAGCTCAAAATAGCGAAAATGTTCGATTTTTGACGATGTTCAAGAGTAAACAAATCACACCATGCGTCCAATACACATCAACTGGCGAGTCTTATATTCATGCACAAGTGCTCTGATATTATTTATACCATTTTTACAATGATGCAGTTGTATACATAACAGTAAATCTTCTATTTTTGTGAGAATAAAAATTCAAAATGGAAAGCAAAAGTAATGGAACAGGGGCCTGGAGACGTGGCTAATGAACAGAAAACATGTTATTTTAGTGCCAGGAATGTCTGCCTTGTTTACTCTGGACCCTATTTTGAATTTGGCATCGTTTGAAATTTGTGTGAAATTGGAAAATTGCCATTTTCTGACCACTATTTTGGGTAGATGAAATTGGTAAATAGGCAGTTTCTTCTACTCATTCGATAGAAGAAATGGAGTTCTAGCGAAATAGCTATAATTTTAGGAGACTGAAACATTGGAATTTGTCGAAAATAGGGGTCGAAGTGGGTGAAATCGCCGATGCGTCAGTGTCATAGATACCGATAACTTCGCGAAAGCATAATTTCGTTAGTTTTCGATCAAATTTCATAATTTTAGTGGCGTTATGATCGGAAAAAGATTTTCTATCATTTCAAAAGAAAAAATTAATTTTTTTTTCCAAAAAATTTTCGACCCCAGGAACACTTCCCTGAGAAGGCCTGTCGACCCCCAAAGGGTTAAGGGAGTAAATTTGTTCGGTAATGGCACTTGAGCAGGCTTCTGGAATGAAGTTTTTACGTTACTCGGGGGTCCACTGTACTATACTGTACATAGCTTCTCTGGTGTTGAACTAGAGAAAACAGAATGCTTGGTCACTACTACAAGCCGCCCAGCTACCACATTTCATATTTATGTCAATTTGTTGTACAGTGGTACCTCAACATACGAGCAGCTCCCAACTCGAACAATTATGTAAGTGTATTTCTGTAAGTGCTTTTGTAAGTGTATTTTTGGGGGTCTAAAATGAATTAATCTAATTTACATTATTCCTTATGGGAACAAATTCGTTCGGTATCGGCACTCGAACAGCCGTCTGGAGCGAATTAAACTCGTAACCCGAGGTACCACTGTACTATAGTTGTATGTGTTATGTTTATATGATAGAGGTGAGTAGTATTTACGTATTATAAGAGGTCAAGTGCGGTAGGTATAGTAGTCAGGTGTGGTAGGTATGGCCACCCCACCCACACATAATATACATTCAAAGCGCCCTAGAGCGACAGAATGCATGAACAGTGGTACCTTGACTTACGAATTTAATTCGTTTCGTGACCCAGCTCGTAACTCAATTTGCTCGTACATACAGTGGACCCTTGGTTTTCGTTCACCTCCAAACTCGAACAATTATGTAAGTGTATTTTTGTAAGAGCTTTTGTAAGTGTATTTTTGGGGGTCTGAAATGACTAATCTAATTTACATTTGTCCTTATGGGAATAAATTCGTTCAGTAACGGCACTTGAACAGCATTCTGGAAAGAATTTTCAACGAAAACCGAGGGTCCACTGTATATCAAATCAATTTTCCTCATTGAAATTAATTGATATGCCATTAATCCGTTCCAGCTCCCTAAAAACCCCACCAACTTTTTTTTTACAGATTTTTAAATACGAAAAATGTACAGTGGTACCTTGAGTTACGAGCTTAATTCGTTCCAGAAGGCTGTTTGAGTGCCGATATCAAACAAATTTATTGCAATGAGGAATAATGTAAATTAGATTAATCCATTTCAGACCCCCAAAAATACACTTACAAAAGCACTTACAGAAATACACTTAAATAATTGTTCGAGTTGGGAGCTGCTCGTACGTCGAGGTACCACTGTATTTATAAATAAGAAATGATTTTGCCTTTTCGCAGTCCCAGCATGTTTTGAAATGCTGGAGATCGTCATGGTACCGTTTCATGGTCCCCAAACTCATTATGTAGTTTATTTTAAATGCTGTAGTGTAGGTAAGACAGTCTATTTTCAACTTAAGAGATAAATCGTTGGTAATCACTTGAACAGCATTCTGGATGAAAATTGTAACGGGTACTGTATATGAAACTCCTTGAAGCACGGTGTAAGATGAGTGTCACTCCACTGCCAGTGGAGTGATATTTGATGATCGTGCACTACCTTGGCTTCATTTTTCACTGTTACACATAAACATGTCTATCTGTTTGTTTCTGTCTATCTGTTTTTATCTGTCTAGCTCTGTCTATGTTTATCTGTCTCTGCTTATCTGTCTTTCTGTCTGCCTGTGTTTCTGTCTTCCTGTCTCTCTGTCTCAGAGAGAGAGCCGCTCATGAACCAACAGGTATTACACACGATGAAGAGTCGGTCACGTCTGATTCCTGAACAAGTGAAAATGTGTATTACTTGCCAGTCATGCTTATTATGCCTTATATCTACAAGCATAGTATAGCACTTTGTCTGGATTTTTTGGGTTATCCTAGGAAATTTACACTATGTATAACTGTATTTATGTGTACCTGTGAGATAGAGACAGAGATAGACAGAGATAGAGATAGATACTGACAGACAGGAGGAGATAGAGACAGCCGGCCACCCAACCAGCCGGCCTGCCGAACATGTATTACACATGTTCCAGAATTGTTTCTCTTTACTTAGGGCATATGTTATAGAACATTCTGGCAGGATGACACTACCAGTGGAATCAAAATTGAAAGGATGTTACACATAGGTTATTATGGAGGTTTTTGATATTTCCTCTCTCCTGCGAGTGGCGGCATATCTGAAGCTCGCTCATAACTCAGATTTTGCCTCGCAACTCAAAGCAAAAATCGACCAAGCGATGGCTCGTAACTCGAAAAATTCGTAAGTTGGGGCACTCGTAAGTCAAGGTACCACTGTACAGTACACTCATTATTTACCTTAAAATATTTGTAAGTCTTAATGTAATGTGAGAAGTGAGTAGTATTTATTGTAAGAGGTCAGGTGGGGTAGGTATGACATGTATGGTAGGTATGGCCACCCCACCCACAAGTAATATACATTTAAAGCACCCTAGAGCAATAAAATGCATATCCAGTACACTCATTACTTACCTTAAAATATCTGTAGTCTTAATGTAGGGTGAGGTGAGTAAATGAGATAAAACGAATAAATGAGAGAGAGAGAGAGAGAATGAGTAAATGAGAGAGGAGAGAGACGTGGAGTATGTAAACAAACAGATGAATGCATCCGGTTATGGTTGATACACATTCATTTCCATGTTTGTGAGTAAGTAAGTTTATTCAGGTAAAAGTACACATAAATACAGTTACATAGATTATCATATATAGCAGCATATGTGTAGATTACATAGAATAACTCAGAAAAATCAGATGGAGTGACTTGTTTCCATGTTTGTGAAGCTTATACGTACCATAATACAAACACCTTACACTGTGTATAGTTGTCTCCACATTGGTACAGTAGAATAAATAAAGAGCAACACTCCCATTCTTATGTAACACACCATTTTTAGAAGAAATGATGCTCCGAGTGAAGGCATACGAAAGGAATAATTTTCTACAGTTAACCCCAGTAATACTATTGCATATACTACTACTGTATATTTTCTTTGGCGTTGGACTAGAAAAAAGTTATTCTTTCCGACACTGCGACTGATAATTTATTCTACTGTGGGGTGTATTTTTTTTTTTTTTTCAACAAGTCGGCCGTCTTCCACCGAGGCAGGGTGACCCAAAAAGAAAGAAAATCCCCAAAAAGAAAATACTTTCATCATCATTCAACACTTTCACCACACTCATACATAATCACTGTCTTTGCAGAGGAGCTCAGATACGACAGCTGAGAAAAGTCCCTCCCAGCTGTCACTATCTCAGACCCCTCCTTTAAAGTGCAGGCATTGTACTTCCCATTTCCAGGACTCAAGTCCAATTAAATCAATTAACTGGTTTCCCTGAATCCCTTCACAAAATGTTACCCTGCTCACACTCCAACAGATCGTCATGTCCCAAAACCATTCGTCTCCATTCACTCCTATCTAACACGCTCACACATGCTTGCTGGAAGTCCAAGCCCCTCACCCACAAAACCTCCTTTACCCCTTCCTCCAACCTTTTCTAGGACGACCCCTACCCCGCCTTCCTTCCCCTACAGATTTATACGCTCTCCAAGTCATTCTACTTTGATCCATTCTCTCTAAATGACCAAACCACCTCAACAACCCCTCTTCAGCCCTCTGACAAATACTTTTAGTAACTCCACACCTTCTCCTAATTTCCACATTCCGAATTTTCTGCATAATATTTACACCACACATTGCCCTTAGACAGGACATCTCCACTGCCTCCAGCCTCCTCCTCGCTGCAGCATTTGCAACCCATGCTTCACACCCATATAAGAGTGTTGGTACCACTATACTTTCATACATTCCCTTCTTTGCCTCCATGGATAACGTTTTTGTCTCCACAGATACCTCAATGCACCACTCACCTTTTTTCCTTCATCAATTCTATGGTTAACCTCACCCTTCATAAACCCATCCGCTGACACGTCAACACCCAAATATCTGAAAACATTTACTTCTTCCATAATCCCTCTCTCCAATGTGATATCCAATTTTCTTTATTTAAATCGTTTGATACCCTCATCACCTTACTCTTATCTATGTTCACTTTTAACTTTCTACCTTTACACACTCTCCCAAACTCGTCCACTAACCTTTGCAACTTTTCTTTAGAATCTCCCATAAGCACAGTATCATCAGCAAAAAGTAACTGTGTCAACTCCCATTTTGCATTTAATTCTCCATAATTTAATCCCACCCTTCTCCCCAACACCCTAGCATTTACTTCTTTACAACCCCATCTATAAATATATTAAACAACCATGGTGTCATTACACATCCCTGTCTAAGACCTACTTTTACCGGGAAGTAATCTCCTCTCTCCTACACACCCTAACCTGAGCCTCACTATCCTCATAAAAACTCTTTACAGCCTTCAGTAACTTACTACCTATTCCATACACTTGCAACATTTGCCACATTGCTCCCTATCCACTCTAACATATGCCTTTTCTAAATCCATAAATGCAATAAAACTTCTCTACCTTTATCTAAGTACTGTTCACATATGCTTCACTGTAAACACTTGATCTACACATCCCCTACCCACTCTAAAGCCTCCTTGCTCATCTGCAATCCTACTCTCTGTCTTACCTCTAATTCTTTCAATAATAACCCTGCCATACACTTTACCTGGTATACTCAGTAAACTTATTCCCTATAATTTTTACACTCTCTTTTATCCCCTTCCTTTATATAAAGGAACTATACATGCTCTCTGCCAATCCCTAGGTACCTTCCCTCTTTCATACATTTATTAAACAAAAATACCAACCACTCCAGCACTACATCCCCCTGCTTTTAACATTTCTGCTTTACCCCTTTCATTCTACGTAATGCCTCACGCACCTCCCCACACTCACATCCTGCTCTTCTTCACTCCTAAACGATGTTGTACCTCCCTAGCCAGTACATGAAATTACCGCCTCCCTTTTTCATCGACATTTAAAAGTTCCTCAAAATAATCCCGCCATCTACCCAATACCTCCAGCTCCCCATCTACTAACTCCCTACTCTGTTTTTAACTGACAAATCCATTCGTTCCTAGGCTTTCTTACCTTGTTTATCTCACTCCAAAATGTTTCTTGTTTTCAGCAAAATTTCTTGACAGAGCCTCTCCCATTCTTTCATCTGCTCTTCTTTTGCACTCTCTCACCACTCTCTTCACCTTTCTTTTACTTTCCATATACTCTGCTCTTCTATTAACACTTCTGTTTTGTAAAACCTCTCATAAGCTACCTTTTTCTCTTTTATCACACCCTTTACTTCTTCATTCCACCACTCACTCCTCTTCCTCCTGCACCCACCCTCCTATAGCCACAAACTTCTGCCCCACATTCTAATACTGCATTTTTAAAACTATCCCAACTCTCTTCAACCCCCACTACTCCTACTTGCACTAGCCCACCTTTCTGCCAATAGTTGCTTATATCTCACCCTAACTTCCTCCTACCTTAGTTTATACACTTTACCTCTCTCTTACTTGCTGTTGCCATTTTCTTTTGTCCCATCTACCTTTTACTCTAACTGTAGCTACAACTAAATAATGATCTGATATATCCGTTGCCCTCTATAAACATGTACATCCTGAAGCCTACTCATCAACCTTTTATCCACCAATACATAATCCAACAAACTACTTTCCTTACGTGCTATATCATACCTTGTATATTTATTTATCCTCTTTTTCATAAAATATGTATTACTTATTACCAAACCTCTTTCTACACATAGCTCAATTAATGGTTCCCATTTACATTTACCTCTGGCACCCCAAATTTACCTACTACTCCATCCACAACATTTTTACCCACTTTAGCATTAAGATCCCCAACCACAATTACTCTCTCACTTGGTTCAAAACTCCCACACACTCACTCAACATTTCCCAAAATCTCTCTCTCCTCTACACTTTCTCTTCTCCAGGTGCATAAACACTTACTATAACCCACTTTTCACATCCAACCTTTATTTTACTCCACATAATCCTTGAATTTATACATTTATATTCCTTCTTTACCTGCCATAACTGATTATTCAACATTATTGCCACTCCTTCTTTAGCTCTAACTCTATTTGAAACCCTGATCTAATCCCATTTATTTCTCCCCACTGAAACTCTCCTACCCCTTCAGCTTTGTCTCACTTAAAGCCAGTACATCCAGCTTCTTTTCATTCATAACATCTACAATCATCTCTTTCTTATCATTCACACAACATCCACGCACATTCAAACATCCCACTTTGACGGTTTTCTTCTTCTTTTTAGTAAGCTATACAGGAAAAGGGGTTACTAGCCCATTGTTCCCAGCATTTTAGTTGACTTTTACAACACGCACGGCTTACGAGGAAAGATTCTTATTCCACTTCCCCATGGATATGAAAGGGAAAAGCAATAAGAACAAGAACTATTAAGATAAAATCAAAGAAAACTCAGATGAGTGTGTATACATAAACGTGTACATGTTTGCATAGTGTGACCTAAGTGTAAGTATAAGTAGCAAGACGTACCTGAAATCTTGCATGTTTATGAGACAGAAAAAGACACCAGCAATCCTACCATCATGTAAAACAGTTTCAGGTTTCTGTTTCACAGTCACCTGGCAGGATGGTAGTACCTCCCTGGGTGGTTGCTGTCTACCAACCTACTACCTGTGTATTTATCGTGTTTATATGTTACGTAGCGTGTTTATTATTTTTTTTTTCAATAAGTCGGCAGTCTCCCACCGAGGCAGGGTGACCCAAAAAGAAAATACTTTTATCATCATTCAACACTTTCACCTCACACATACATAATTACTGTCATTGCAGAGGAGCTCAGATATGACAGTTTATAAGTCCCTCCAAACTGCCAATATCACAAACCCCTCCTTTAACCCTTTGACTGTCGGAAGCCCCATTCTGACTGTCATTCTATGTCGCAAAATTTATGAAAAAAAATAAATTATTTTTTCTTATGAAATGATTGAGAATCTTTTCCCAATGGTAATGATACCAAAAGTACGAAATTTGATGGAAAACGTACGGAATTACGCTCTCGCGAAGTTAGCGATGTTGGTGATATATACGCAACAGCGATTTCGGCGACTTTGACCCCTATTTTCGGCCAATTTCATTGTTACAATCGACCAAACTCATAGCTATTTCTTTAGAACTCCATTTGTTCTATCGATTGAGTACAAGAAACCACCAATTTACTGATTTCAACTACCCAATAAAGTGGTCAGAAATTGGCAATTTGGCCAATTTCATGCAAAATAAAAAAATATGTTAATTTCAAAATAGGGTCCAGAATAAACAATGAAGACATTCCTGGCACTAAAATAAGATTTTCTCTGTTCATTAGTCACGTCTTTAGGCCCCTCTTATATTACACTTGCTTTCTATTTTGATTTTTTATTCACACAAAAAATAGAAGATTTACTGTTATGCAGACTACTGTATTATTGTAAAAATGGTATAAATAATATCAGTGCACTTGGCTGGATTTGTGTACTCCTGAACATTGGCAAAAAACGAACACTTCCACTACTTTGAGCTCAATTTCAAGGTCATTTTCATCATGAAACTAATCTAAATCATCTCTATTTCTGTAATATGTTTTCCATTCTATCAAATGAAACCATGAAAAAGAGAATAGTACAACCATAAATACTATACGAAAATACACCTCAAAGTCAGCGTTTTAATAAAAAAAAATGGTCAGATTTTTTTTTCTCATTATGCACTGCATGCTGCAGGATTTTTTTTATACAGCGCACACTGACCACACAGACCCATTCTCTCATATGTGGGCCTACCAGCTTTCTCCCGCTTGATTTGATGCCGCTAGAATTTTTGAGTATATATACGTCCGAAACACTGCCTCGTAAGACGAATATATACAACCAAAACAGTCAAAGGGTTAAAGTGCAGGCATTGTACCTCCCATTTCCAGGACTCAAGTCCGGCTAACTGGTTTCCCTGAATCCCTTCACTAAATATTACCCTGATCACACTCCAACAACTCGTCAGGTCCCGAAAACCATTAGTCTCCATTCACTCCTATCTAATAAATAAATGCATGCTTGCTGGAAGTCCAAGCCCCTCGCCCACAAAACCTCCTTTACCCCTTCCCGCTAACCTTTTCGAGGATGATCCCTACCCCGCCTTCATTCCCCTACAGATTTATACGCTCTCCAAGTCATTCTACTTTGATTCATTCTCTCTAAATGACCAAACAACCTCAACAACCCTTCTTCAGCCCTCTGACTAATACTTTTAGTAACTCCACATCTCCTCCTAATTTCCACACTCCGAATTTTCTGCATAATATTTACACCACACATTGCCCTTAGACAGGACATCTCCACTGCCTCCAGCCACCTCCACACTACAGCATTTACAACCCAAGCTTCACATCCATATAAGATTGTCAGTACCACTATACTTTCATACATTCCCTTCTTTGCCTCCATGGATAACGTTTTTTGTCTCCACAGATACCTCAACGCACCACTCACCTTTTTTCCTTCATCAATTCTATGGTTAACCTCATCCTTCATAAACCCATCCACTGACAAATCAACTCCCAAATATCTCAAAACATTCACTTCATCCATACTCCCTCTCTCCAATGTGATATCCAATTTTTCTTTATCTAAATCATTTTATACCCTCATCACCTTACTCTTATTTATGTTCACTTTCAACTTTCTACCTTTACATAAATGAATTAATGAAAATGTTTATATTAACGTAATATATGACATTTAATGCGTCTCAAGAGTGATTATTATTGCGTTTTATTATTATCATTATTAATATGGCATCTTCGAGACTAATAAGACACTCTTAGTGATTTTAACCCTTTGGGGGTCCAAGGGGTCTCTCTGAAACTCGTTCTCAGGGTCCACGAATTTAAAAAAAAAAATATTTTTTCTTATGAAATGATAGAGAATCTTTTTCCGATCATAACGCCACAAAAATTATGAAATTTGATTGAAAACTAACGGAATTATGCTTTTGCAAAGTTAGCGGTATCCATGACATTTACGCATCGGCGATTTCGCCCACTTTGAGCCCTATTTTCGGCAAATTCCAATGTTTCAGTCTACTAAAATTATAGCTATTTCTGCTAGAACTCCATTTCTTATATCGATTGAGTACAAGAAACCGCCTATTTACCACTTTCAACTACCCAAAATAGTGGTCAGAAAATGGCAATTTGGCCAATTTCACACAAATTTCAAACGATGCCAATTTCAAAATAGGGTCCATAATAAGCAAGGCAGATATTCCTGGCACTAAAATAACATCTCTGTTCATTAGTCACGTCTCCAGGCCCCTCTTATATTACTTTTGCTTTCCATTTTGAATTTTTATTCTCACAAAAATAGAAGATTTACTGTTATGTATACAACTGCATCATTGTAAAAATGGTATAAATAATATCAGCGCACTTGTGCAAGAATATTAGACTCGCCAGTTGATGTGTAATGGACGCATGGTGTGATTTGTTTACTATTGAACATCGCCAAAATCGAACATTTTCGCTACTTTGCGCTCAGTTTCAAGGTACTTGTCATCGTGAAACTAGTCAAAATTATCTCTATTTCTGTAATATATCATCTATTCTATAAAATGAGACTAAGAAAACGAGAATACAAGCATAAATACCATACGAAAATAGACTGCAAAGTCGGTTTTAAACCAAAACACGGTCAGAGTTTTTTTCCTCATTATGCACTGTGTGGTGCAGGAATTTTTTATACTGCGACACTGACCGCACAGACCCATTCTATCACATCTAGGCCTAACAGCCTGTTTCTGTTTGATTTGAGGGCGTTAGAATTTAGGCGTACATAGTTCTCAATAACCCCAGGGCGTAAAACATACTAGTACGACCAAAACTCCGAAAGGGTTAATGTGTACCTGAACGCCAGCACAGTGTTTAAGTTTACTTATTTACAGGTACACCTAAGTATAATTATCAGAGTACAGCCTCTCCTCACTTAGCGACGTACTCCTTTACCGCACTAATTGGACTTACGAAGGGCTCTCTGAACAGTATGAATACCTAAATAATATATATTAAGAGTTGATTTCCTCTATTCTTTTAATTACAATATACAGTACACTACTGTGTAAACATTTAAAAATACAGTGGACCCCCAGTTTTCATACTGCTCCAAACTCAAACAATTATGTAAGTGTATTTTTGTAAGTGCTTTTGTAATCTACTTTACATTATTCCTTATGGGAACAAATTAGTTTGGTAACGGCACTTGAACAGCATTCTGGAACGAATTAATTACGTAAACTGGGGGTCCACTGTATACTAAAAATGTTATAAATGGTGTAAGGGTGACATTAAAGCAATATCAAAAATGGTTGACATAAACCCGCTACCATTATAGTATGGTCCTCGCTAGTGACGCATTCATTTACCGACAGGTATTAGGAACGGAACTCCATCGTATGAGGAGAGGCTGTACTTATTGAAAGGTACTTATGTGTACCTGTGAGAGAGACAGAGTCAGACAGAGATAGAGATAGACAGAGACAGAGATAGAGATAGAGACAGAGATAGACAGAGACAGAGATAGAGATAGAGACAGAGATAGACAGAGATAGACAGAGACAGACAGATACAGATGAAGAGATAGCCAAAGTCAGTCAGCCATCCACCTAGCCGGCCATCTGACCTGACGAATACGTATTACACATGTTCCAGAATCATTTCTCTTTACTTAGGGCATAGGTTATAGGACATTCTGGCAGGATGACACTACCAGTGGTATCAATAATGAAAGGATGTTGCACAAATGTTGCGCATGGGTTATTATCGAGGTTTTTGATACAGTGGACCCTCGGTTAACAAAAAAAATTCATTGCAGAAGCCTGCTCAAGTGCCATTACCGAACGAATTTACGTCCTTAAGAAATAATGTCATGTAGGTTAGTCTATTTCAGACCCCCAAAACTACACTTCCACAAGAACTTACAAAATTATACTTACATAATTGCACGATTTCCGGGGTATTCGTTAACCGAGGGTCCACTGTATTTCCTCGACCACTTGTGGCCACATCCATCTCAAAGCCACTAAACTTTGGATCAACATCAGTTTCCTCTTAAAAGGGGAGTGTTAATACGACATGACATCATTGACCCTGGTGTTTGCCATGCTATTTGCTCTAGCTGGTGCTCCCACAAGGTACTAAGTGGTCCCAGATTTTTTTAATAGTGTGCACACCGAGTGTTAAGACCCATTCTATACTGACCAGACATCTCAGGCCAATCGTGCCAAATTTGGAGGCAGGAAAAATAAAACGTAGATCTACGTTTGGAGCACTAGCAGTACAAACGTAGATCTACGTTTGAACAGTTTAAGGGTTAATATACTAAAAATGTTATAAATGGTGTGAAGGTGACATTAAAACAATATCTAAAGATGGATGACACAAACCCACTATCAGTACAGTATGCCTGAAATAGCAGTAAGGGGTGGCTCCTGGCTTAACTACCAATTCACTTACCGACCTACTCTTAGGAATGGAACTCGGTCATTCAGTGAGGAGTACCTGTAATAACGTAATATACGACATTTAAAGTGCCCCAAAGCGATTATTATTATTGATACTGCCTCTTCAACACTAGTGAGACACTAAGTGATTTTAATGTGTACCTGCACACCAACACAGTGTGTAAGTTTATATAGATACAGGTACACATAAGTACAATTATCAGAGTACAGTGGTACCTCGGTTAACGATGGTCCCCAAACTCGCCCTTTATGTAAGTTTATTTTTAAATGCTTTTGTAAGTGTATTTTGGGGGTCTAAAAGGACTAGTCTATTTTACATTATTCCTTATGGGGATAAATTCGTTTGGTAATGGCACTTGAACAGAATTCTGGAACGAAAAAATATCGTTAACTGAGGTAACACTGTACATACAGTGGACCCCCGGTTAACGGCCTGCTCCAAACACTAACAATTATGTAAGTGTATTTTTGTAAGTGCTTTTGTAAGTGTATGTTTGGGGGTCCAAAGGAACTAATCTAATTTACATTATTCCTTATGTTAATAAATTCATTCGGTAACGGCACTTGAACAGCATTCTGCAACGAATTATGGCCATTAACCGGGAGTCCACTGTATATATAAAATATGCAATAACTATAAAACACTTAAAATTTTGTAAAGTTTCCAGATATAATTGATAGATGAAGAGCTTAAGGAGGACGTAAACAAACAGAGAGGTGCGCGGATGCCGAAACAGCGAATCACGGAGCTGTATAACAAATTTTTGGTTGTAATTTGAAATGTCCGTATTAGCGAATCACCATGAAGTGCCGTAAAGCGGGGCTCCCCTGTACATACAAAAATTTATGACAAAAAATAAAAATTAGGCTCCACAGTTGCATTAATCCTATTCATTTTTACAAGTACAATGAAATGAAGAATACAATGCACAACTCTGCAATAAAGTATTCACTATGTATACAATACAACTTTGCCTATGTGTAATCAAGATATACAGTACAGTATCTACAATACTGAAGTGAAGGATATACATAACAAAATCCATTATTATTGCTATACTAATCTAATGAATTACCTAAAAAAAATTCCTTAAAGAAGAAAACTGTATACAGTGGACCCTCGGTTAATGAACACCCCGGAAATCGTACAATTATGTAAGTATAATATTGAAAGTGCATGTGGAAGTGTATTTTTGAGGGTCTGAAATAGACTAACCTACGTGACATTATTTCTTAAGGAAGTAAATTCGTTCGGTAATGGCACTTGAGCAGGCTTCTGGGATGAAGTTTTTTCGTTAACTGAGGGTCCACTGTATTTAATTTATTCAATATAAATATGTACAACTCAATATAATAAGTTGTTTTAATTACATTCTAATTTTGAACACTGAATGTTATATTTTGTTAGTTTTGTAAAAGACTATTGAATTGCAGGATTAAAATGAAAACTCTTAATCTATAAGAAATCAAAGGTTCACCCTGGCATTATGCAATTAAAACTATAAGCCTAATTATATATGCATGAAAAGATGTTCAGTTATGACACTTAAAAATTATTTAAGATGAATGTCACAATTATAAATAGTAATTATAAATATTATCACCTAAATTTCTATGCTATAATTTACATTTAATATACAAACTGTCTAGTCTGGTATTTTTATTTGAGTGGATATTATTAATTATTGAAGATTTGTTGGTAAAGCAATCTGTATTCTCTAACATTATTATATGAGTAGACATTATTAATTATAAGAGAATTTGTTAGTCAATCAATAAGGGATTATCACAAGTACAGTGGACCCCGGTGTTCGTGATTTATTCGTTCCAGAATGCTGTTCAAGTGTCGTTACCAAACGAATTTGTTCCCATAAGGAATAATGTAAATTAGACTAGTCCTTTTAGACCCCCAAATATACACTTACAAAAGCACTTACAAAAATACACTTATATAATTGTTTGAGTCTGGAGCATCACAAACACCGGGGGTCCACTGTATACCTCTTCTGTGCAAATGTCCTCCCCATCTCATGTCCAAGGACACACTACAGACTATAGTTTAACTGATACTATGTACAGTGGTACCTCAAGTTACGATATTTTTTCGTTCGAGAATGCTGTTCAAGTGCCATTACCAAACGAATTTATCCCCATAAGGAATAATGTAAAATAGACTAGTCCTTTTACACCCCCAAAAATATACTTACAAAAGCATTTAAAAAAATAAACTTACATAAAAGGGCGATTTTGGGGACCATCGTAACTCGAGGTACCACTGTATATGAATTATTATTATTATTACTATCAAAACTAAGAGCTAAACCCAATACTATATGGATATCTGCCTGCAAAAGGGCTGCCAGTTTTATCCAGGAAATTCATTTTCAGTATAAAAACCACAAAAAAAAAAAAACGAAAAATGAGTTAAATTTCATTACTGTAGCACTTTACAGAAAACTGTGAATGGATTTTTATTTTCAATTTATTAACTATTGTTAAATATTTTTGGCTGGGAAGGATAACTAAAAAAAAAAAATCACCATCATTTATTTAATGTAATTGTCTTACCAGACATGTGCTGACATGACAATTCAGATGAGCCTCTGAACTGCAACATCTTCACTCTTCCTCAAGAGTGCAGGCACTGTACTTCCCACCTCTAAGGATTCAAGTCCGCTAATAAGTTTCTCTGACTCCCTTCATATACTTATGTTACCTTGCTGACATTCCAACAGCACTTCTAGCTACAAAAACCACTTGTCTTCACTCACACCTCTTTACCCTAATGTGATAAGAACATTAATATTGCTGAACAGTTCTTTCAACCTGTATTGTCCCTGTCCTTGTCTCATTCCTTCAACTTATGAACTTAGCCTTATCCTTTATACAGTGGACCCCCGAGTTTCGTAAACCCCGGAAATCGTACATTTATGTAAGTATAATATTGTAAGTGCTTGTGGAAAAGTATTTTTGCGGGTCTGAAATAGACTAACCTACGTGACATTTTTCCTTAAGGGAGTAAATTCGTTCGGTAATGGCACTTGAGCAGACTTCAGGAGGGAAGTTTTACGAAACTCGGGGTCCACTGTATATCATCAATTGTATTTTTTTTTTTTTTGGGGGGGGGGGGGAGAATTACGAAATAACTCCAATATTTTAAAAACTATGTACAGTGGACCCCCGGTTTACATACTGCTCCAAACTCGAACAATTATGGTAGTACGTAGGTTGGTACACAGCAACCACCCAGGAGGTACAACCGTCCTGCCAGGTGACTGTGAAACAGAAACCTGAAACTGTTTTACATGATGGTAGGATTGCTGGTGTCTTTTTTCTGTCTCATAAACATGCTGGATAACAGGTATATCTAGCTACTTCTACTTACACTTTAGGTCACACTACACAGGGATGCACATGCATATATATACATAAGACACATCTAGGTTTTTGTTCTCTTTCTTGATAGCTCTTGTTCTTTTTATTTTCTCTATTGTCCATGGGGAAGTGGAAAAGAATCCTTCCTCCGTAAGCCATGCGTGTCGTATGAAGCGACTAAAATGCCGGGAGCAATGGGCTAGTAACCCCTTCTCCTGTACACATTTACTAAAAAGAGAGAAGAAAAACTTTATAAAACTGGGTTGTTTGAATGTGCGTGGATGTAGTGCGGATGATAAGAAAGAGATGATTGTTGATGTTATGAATGAAAAGAAGTTGGATGTCCTGGCCCTAAGCGAAACAAAGCTGAAGGGGGTAGGCGAGTTTCAGCGGGGAGAAATAAATGGGATTAAGTCAGGAGTATCTGAGAGAGTTAGAGCTAAGGAAGGGGTAGCAATAATGTTGAAGGAACAGTTATGGAATTAGAAGAGGGAATATAAATGTGTAAATTCAAGGATTATGTGGATTAAAATAAAGGTCGGATGCGAAAAGAGGGTCATAATAAGCGTGTATGTACCTGGAGAAGAGAGGAGTGTAGAGGAGAGAGAGAGATTTTGGGAGATGTTAAGCGAATGTATAGGAACTTTTGAACCAAGTGAGAGAGTAATTGTGGTAGGGGACCTAAATGCTAAAGTAGGAGAAACATGTAGAGAGGGTGTGGTAGGTAAGTTTGGGGTGCCAGTTGTAAATGATAATGGGAGCCCTTTGAACTTTGTATAGAAAGGGGTTTAGTTATAGGTAATACATATTTTAAGAAAAAGAGGATAAATAAGTATACAAGATATGATGTAGGGCGAAATGACAGTAGTTTGTTGGACTACGTATTGGTTGATAAAAGACTGTTGAGTAGACTTCAGGATGTATATGTTTATAGAGGGGCCACAGATATATCAGATCACTTTTTAGTTATAGCTATAGTGGGAGTAAAAGGTAGATGGGATACAAGGAAAATAGAAGCAGTAAGTAAGAGAGAGGTGAAGGTTTATAAACTAAAAGAGGAGGCAGTTAGGGTAAGATATAAACAACTATTGGAGGATAGATGGGTTAGTGAGAGTGTAGGCAATGGGGTCGAAGATGTATGGGGTAGATTTAAAAATGTAATGTTAGAGTGTTCAGCAGAAGTTTGTGGTTACAGGCGAGTGGGTGCGGGAGGGAAGAGGAGCGATTGGTGGAATGATGATGTAAAGAGAGTAGTAAGGGAGAAAAAGTTAGCATATGAGAGGTTTTTACAAAGTAGAAGTGATGCAAGGAGGGAAGAGTATATGGAGAGAAAAAGAGAGGTTAAGAGAGTGGTGAAGCAATGTAAAAAGAGAGCAAATGAGAGAGTGGGTGAGATGTTATCAACAAATTTTGTTGAAAATAAGAAAAAGTTTTAGAGTGAGATTAATAAGTTGAGGAAGCCTAGGGAACAAATGGATTTGACAGTTAAAAATAGGAGAGGAGAGTTATTAAATAGAGAGTTAGAGGTATCGGGAAGATGAAGGGAATATTTTGAGGAGTTGTTAAATGTTGATGAAGACAGGGAAGCTGTGATTTCGTGTATATGGCAAGGAGGAATAACATCTTGTAGGAGTGTGGAAGAGTTAGTTGTGAGTGTGGGGGAAGTTCGTGTGGCATTGGGTAGAATGAAAGGGGGTAAGGCAGCTGGGATTGATGGGATAAAGATAGAAATGTTAAAAGAAGGTGGGGATATAGTTTTGGAATGGTTGGTGCTATTATTTAATAAATGTATGGAAGAGGGTAAGGTACCTAGGGATTAGCAGAGAGCATGTATTGTTCCTTTGTATAAAGGCAAAGGGAACAAAAGAGAGTGCAAAAAATATAGGGGAATAAGTCTGTTGAGTGTACCTGGTAAAGTGTATGGTAGAGTTATTATTGAAAGAATTAAGAGTAAGACAGAAAGCAGAATAGCAGATGAACAAGGGGGCTTTAGGAAAGGTAGGGTGTGTGTAGACCAAGTGTTTACATTGAAACATATAGGTGAACAGTATTTGGATAAGGGTAAAGAGATTTTTGTGGCCTTTATGGATTTGGAAAAGGCGTATGATAGGGTGGATAGGGAGGCAATGTGGCAGATGTTGCAGGTGTATGGAATAGGAGGTAGGTTACTGAAAGCAGTGAAGAGTTTTTATGAGGATAGTGAGGCTCAGGTTAGAGTGTGTAGGAGGGAGGGACTATTTCCCGTAAAAGTAGGCCTTAGACAAGGATGTGTGATGTCACGTGGTTGTTCAATATATTTATAGATGGGGTTGTAAGAGAAGTGAATGCGAGGGTCTTGGCAAGAGGTGTGGGGTTAAAGAAAAGAATCAAATACAAAGTGGGAGTTGTCACAGTTGCTTTTGCTGATGACACTGTGCTTTTGGAGATTCTGAAGAGAAGTTGCAGAGGTTGGTGGATGAATTTGGTAAGTGTGTAAAAGAAGAAAATTGAAAGTGAATATAGGAAAGAGTAAGGGATGAGGATAACAAAAGATTAGGTGACGAAAGATTGGATATCAGATTGGAGGGAGAGAGTATGGAGGAGGTGAATGTATTCAGATATTTGGGAGTGGACATGTCAGCAGATGGGTCTATGAAGGATGAGGTGAATCATAGAATTGATGAGGGAAAAGGGTGAGTGGGCACTTCAGAGTCTGTGGAGACAAAGAACCTTGTCCATGGAAGTAAAGAGGGAATGTATGAGAGTATAGTTATACCAACACTCTTATATGGGTGTGAAGCATGGGTGATGAATGTTGCAATGAGGAGAAGGCTGGAGGCAGTGGAGGCGTCATGTCTGAGGTCAATGTGTGGTGTGAATATAATGCAGAGAATTCGGAGTTTGGAAATTAGGAGGAGGTGCGGGATTACCAAAACTATTATCCAGAGAGCTGAGGAGGGGTTGTTGAGGTGGTTCGGACATGTAGAGAGAATGGAACGAGACAGAATGACTTTGAGAGTGTATAAATCTGTAGTGGAGGTAAGGCGGGGTATGGGTCGGCCTAGGAAAGGTTGGAGGAGGGGTAAAGGAGGTTTTGTGTGCGAGGGCTTGGACTTCCAGCAAGCATGTGTGAGCGTATTTGATAGGAGTGAATGGAGACAAATGGTTTTTAATACTTGACGTGCTGTTGGAGTGTGAGCAAAGTAACATTTATGAAGGGATTCAGGGAAACTGGCAGGACGGACTTGAGTCCTGGAGATGGGAAGTACAGTGTCTGCACTCTGAAGGAGGGGTGTTAATGTTGCAGTTGTATAACTGTTGTGTAAAGCACCCCTCTGGCAAGACAGTGATGGAGTGAATGATGAAAGTTTTTCTTTTTCAGGCCACCCTGCCTTGGTGGGAATCGGCCGATGTGTTAATAAATAATAAAATAATTTTTGTAAGTGTTTTTTTAAGTGTATTTTTGGGGGTCTAAAAGGACTAATCTAATTTACATTATTCCTTAAGGGAAAAAATTTGTTTGGTAATGGCACTTGAACAGCATTCTGGAAGGAATTATGGCCGTTAACCGGGGGTTCACTGTATTCCTTTTCTTGGATAATTGTAATCCTAATTTAGTTTTAAGGCTGCCCGAAATGCTATGCACAAAAAGTTGCTTTCTATAAAGTAGCTGATATATAACAATCACCCTAACTGTATAATATACAGGTACTTACAATATTATACTTACATAATTGCACGATTTCCGGGGTGTTCGTTAACCGGGGTTCCACTGTACTGTGCTCTTCATTATGGAAATAAAGTTTGTTCGTTTGTACAATTATAACAATTCAACATTTACAGTTATTGAAAATAGATTTATTTCCAAATTACACCCAGTTATACATAAATTGTCTGAAAGGCCCAGGAAAAAAGGCTAAATGAGATTTTTCTGCAAAATCTAGTCCCACAAAATGACTAATGTGAAGGTTCAAGCATGTCTTGCATAATGATGCAAACATGCCATTTCCAGTGAAATACATGGCCACAGAAGACTTATCAATAATAAAAATCTTAAAGACACAACTGTGATTGTCTATTCAAACTTTTAGTCATCACTGGCAACTGGGCCAGAGCTAATTTTTATCTGTTACAGTAAATATTCTAATATTCATTTGACCTAAAGACTAATTTCAGGGCTAAAATATCATTCTGTAAGAGCTTTAAGTGCATTCAGCCAGGTCTGAGAGGTTAGTGGTAAACACTTAATGGTTACATGCACATTTTGCTAACACTGACAGTAAAATTTGCTACTTCAAATATATTTAGAAGTACCTTTAATTTAAGAAAAAGTTAGGATGGCTTAGTGTTAGCTTAGGATAAAAATTATAATTTAGCTTGCTGTAATGAGTAAAAGAATGTGCAAAACAGAATCCCCACATATACAAAAATAAATGTGTAAAACATGGACAATGAATCAGATTTAAAAATGAAAAAATACAGCTTTAAATAAATAAAGTAATTAATAAGCAAAGACTGGAATACAGTACAGTAATAGGATTGATGAATTCAGTTTCAGAGATAAAATTGTTGAAGAAAAAGTTACCCTATTAGGAAAATGAATTCTGGTGTTTAATTTACAAACAGGTTGAGCAACTGCACACTCTCAACTGTGTGAACAAACATTTCTTGATTTGATCCATTTAAATAATTGCATTACTATCTTTTAATGGTTTGAATTTGAGGGAGACATTCCTTGCTGGTTAGTTATTTGGTAGTTAATGGAGAAGGAATCTTATCAGCTGAGGATTCAGGCTGACTCAACTCAACCACTAATTATGTGAAAACTAATAGGTAACTTAGGAGAATATAAAGCACCTTTCTTGCCTTCTTCCTAAGAGTTAACATATCAGTAGTCTGTGAAAGTGACCATTTATTTGGGTGACAAAACTGACTAGATCACTGAATGGTTAAAATAAAAAGCCATTTCCTCACATACTTCCAAATCATTGCTGGATTTCTGCCACTGTAGCTAAACACAATGAAGTTTCTTCCCTATAGATTACCTATGAGCAATACAAAAAGACTATTTGTCACCATTTCCCAGCTCAGAGGAGCAAATAGATAAGCAAATTTGAATAATGATCGCCATACAGTACTGCCTTAAGTAACTAATATGAGGGCTTTCCTTGATCAATCAAAGCAGTTGACCCAAGCTTAAAGCTTGCACAGATTGTTGTACAGACAAAAAGGAAGTGTTCATGTGCAAGAAAGAAAAATCTGAAGCCTGAGTGAAAAGTGAACATAGAATCCATTACTGGTACAATAAGAGATCCGCCAACAGACTACTAATCTATCAGTGGTTCATGGACACTGAACACAGAAATTTTTTATTTTTAATGACAACCATTTAGCAAGGCACAGAGATGCTCCTATTCTTTGATCCTTTTTCTTATACCATTCCTAAATAACTTCTTCATCTTAGTAGACGCTTGCTAACTGCTAAATGCTTCACATTCTCTAAGAGAACTTATCCTTTCTATTGAAGAATAAAACTTAAGAAAAGTTTTTTTATGACATTTAAGAAATTGCCCTAATGACAATTGTTTTTCCAATACAGTGGACCCCGGAAATTGAACAGCTCCCAACTCGAACTATTATGTAAGTGTAGTTTTGTAAATGCTTTTGTAAGTGTATTTTTAGGGGTCTGAAACGGACTAATCTAATTTACATTTGTCCTTATGGGAACAAATTCGTTCAGTAACGGCACTAGAAGAGCATTCTGGAATGAATTATGTTCGATTTCCGGGGGTCCACTGTATTAACTTATATTCTTTATACATTCTAGTAATACAGTGGACCCCCGAGTATCGAGCACCATGGAAATCGTACAATTATGTAAGTATAATATTGTAACTGCTTTTGTAAGTGTATTTTTGGGGGTCTGAAATGGACTAACCTACTTGACATTATTTCTTAAGGGAGTAAATTCGTTCGGTAATGGCACTTGAGCAGGCTTCTGGAATGAATTTTGCTCGTTACTCGGGGGTCCACTGTACTTTGTTCCATGCATTTTATAATTTCATTTTCTGTTAAATACTGAAAGCTAAATCATTTATTTCCTTTGAGTTGTTTGCCAACACAGAACTGTTAATTTCATGGCAATTAACAGTTGACACATTAACCATATACGTGTAGTTAACAGATATGGTGTAGGGATACAGTATGTTTTTCATGGATATAATTAAATTACAAGGATGACTATACAACAATGGATCAAGTGTTAACAACAATTATCAAGGACTGGGACAGCAGTTGTCTTTAGTGACTGACTTACAGACTACCAAAGTCAGGTACCTGGTATAAAATTTTACTGGGACATATAAAGAGAAGCTAGAAAATTTGTTGGATAACAGGAATTTTACTGTAAAAAAATTAAATGTTGATTACTACATTAGAAATTCAAGTTACTTCTATTTATTTTATTATTTTATATTAATATAAACGGCAATGGTATGATTCTTATGCGCATCAATGCTGAAACTTGATACAAGAAATTACACCTCACTGCCACATCTACCTTTTTTTTTTAACACACTGGCCATCTCTCACCAAGGCAGGGTGATCAGAAAAAGAAAGAAACACTTTCACCATCATTCACACATAATCACTGTTTCCACAGAGGCACGCAGATACGACAGTTCAGATGCTACTCCAAACAGCAAATATCCCAAACCCCTCCTTTAAAGTGTAGGCCCCGTACTTCCCACCTCCAGCTCAAGTCTGGCTAACCAGTTTCCCTGAATCCCTTCACAAAATATTATCCTGCTCACACTCCAACAGCTCGCCAGGTTTTGGGCCCAAAAACTGTTCGTCTCAACTCACTCCTACCTAACATGCTCACACATGCCTGCTGTATGTCCAGACCTCTTGCACACAAAACCTCTTTTACCCCCTCTTTTACCCTCACAGAGTGAGGCTCTGGTTAGGGTATAAAAAGGAGGGACAATTTCCCAGAGAAAGTAGGACTTAGATCAGAATGCATAATGTCACCATGGCTGTTTAACATTTTTATAGATGAGACAAAGAAGTGGATGCTAAGGTGTTGGAGAGAGATGTGGAAATCTGATACAAAATGGGAGTTGTAGCAGCTTCTCTTTGCCAATTACAGTTCTTCTGGGAGATTCTAAAGATAAGTTGCAAAAGTTGATGGGCAAATCTGAGAGGGTATATAAAAAGAAAGAAACTAAAAGTGAACATTGAAAAGAGGAAGATGATGAGAGTAGCTGAATGTCTAGACAATGAAAGATTGGATATCATATTGGAAAGAAGTAGTATGGAGGATGTGAATTCATTTAGATACAGTAGTACCTCGGTACTCGAACAGCTCCCAACTCAAAAAATTCGGTATTCGAACGCTTTGTTCAGTAAAAAAATCACTCAGTAGTCGACCGTTTGCTCGGTACTCGACCAAACACGACCTGCCAGAACATGTAAGCTGAGACAGGTCATGTGTGTGGGTATTCCTGCTTGAAACAATGTGTGTCAATCTCCCCGCAGCTGTTACTCAGTATAAAACTCCGTTGAACTTCGCTGTAAACTACAGTGGCACCTCTGCTTACGAGTTCCCCACAATGCGAGTTTTTCAGGCTACGAGCTGTCACTCGGTCGGTTTTTTGCTCCTGGATATGAGCCAAAATTCAGGTTGCAAGCTTCCCCCTCAAGGGAGGTTCTTTGATGCTGGTGAGGGGCTCTTGATCTAGGGAATTGTATCTGTGCTCCAGTTCCCTAAATTAAGCCTGAATACCTTCCATCCCCTTCCCCCACAGGAGCTGTATAATCCTACGGGTTCAGCGCTTCCCCATTATAATAATAATAATAATAATAATAATAATATAATAATAATATTAATAATAATAATACTAATAATATAATAATAATAATAATATAATAATAATAATAATATAATATATATAATAATATAATAATACTATAATAATAATTATAATAATAATTATAATAATAATACTAAAATAACAAGCGAGTTTCAGAACACCGACACTAGATGGCACAGTGAATACCACAACAACACGGGAGAGAGAATAGCCGCCACCACTTGTCACATAATGATGTACAGTGGTACAATGAGTTTCATACAGCTCCCAACTCGAATAATTAAGTTTATTATTGTAAGTGCTTTTGTAAGTGTATTTTTGGGGGTCTGAAACGGACTAATCTAATTTACATTATTCCTTATGGGAACAAATTCATTCGGCAACGGCACTCAAACAGCCTTCTGGAATGAATTATGTCCGAAACTCAGGGTACCACTGTAGTTTATTCATTCTAGAGTATATATCAGGTTTTTATTTTATTTATATTGTTTATTATGTCATAGTAGATGAATTGTGATAGATAAATAAGTCGTAGAGTTGATATTAGCATTATATTGAAGTGCATTTTGTCCTGCCTCCTGACCAATACTTTTAGTAAACTCCACATCTAATTTCCACACTCCGAATTTTCTGCATAATATTTACACCACACATTGCCCTTAGACAAGACATCTCCACTGCCTCCAGCCGCCTCCTCGCTACAGCATTTACAGCCCAAGCTTCACACCCATATAAGATTGTCGGTACCACTATAATTTCATACATTCCCTTCTTTGCCTACATGGATAACGTTTTTTGTCTCCACAGATACCTCAACGCACCACTCACCTTCTTTTTCCTTCATCAATTCTATGGTTAACCTCATCCTTCATAAACCCATCAGCAGACAAATCAACTCCCAAATAGTATCTGAAAACATTCACTTCATCCATACTCCCTCTCTCAAATGTGATATCCAATTTTTCTTTATTTAAATCGTTTGATACCCCCATCACCTTACTCTTATCTATGTTCACTATCAACTTTCTACCGTTACACACCTTCCCAAACTCGTCCACTAACCTTTGCAAATTTTCTTTAGAATCTCCCATAAGGACAGTATCATTAGCAAAAAGTAACAGTGTCAACTCCCATTTTGTACTTGATTCCCCATAATTCAATCCCACTCCTCTCCCTAACACCCTAGCATTTACTTCTTTTACAACCCCATCTATAAATATATTAAACAACTATGGTGACATTACACATCCCTGTCTAAGACCTACTTTTACCGGGAAGAAATCTCCCTCTCTCCTACACACCCTAACCTGAGCCTCACTATTCTCATAAAAACTCTTTACAGCATTAAGTAACTTACTACCTATTCCATACACTTGCAACATCTGCCACATTGCTCCCCTATCCACTCTATCATATACCTTTTCTAAATCCATAAATGCAATGAAAACTTCCCTACCTTTATCTAAACACTGTTCACATATATGCTTCAATGTAAACACTTGATCTACACATCCCCTACCCACTCTAAAGCCTCCTTGCTCATCTGCAATCCTACTCTCTGTCTTACCTCTAATTCGTTCAATAATAACCCTACTGTACACTTCACCTGGTATACTCAGTAAATTTATTCCCCTATAATTCTTACACTTTCTTTTAATCCCCTTACCTTTATATAAAGGAACTATACATGCTTTCTGCCAATCCCTAGGTACCTTCCCCTCTTTCATACATTTATTAAACAAAAATACCAACCACTCCAACACTATATCTCCCCATGCTTTTAACATTTCAGTCATGATTCCGTCAGTTCCAGCTGCTTTACCCTCTTTCATTCTATGTAATGCCTCACGCACCTCCCCCACACTCACATCCTACTCTTCTTCACTCCTAAACGATGTTGTACCTCGCTGGCCAGTACACGAAATTACCGCCTCTCTTTTTTCATCGACATTTAAAAGTTCCTCAAAATATTCCCGCCATCTACCCAATACCTCCAGCTCCCCATCAACTAACTCCCCTACTCTATTTTTAACTGACAAATCCATTCGCTCCCTAGGCTTTCTTACCTTGTTTATCTCACTCCAAATTTTTTTCTTGTTTTCATCAAAATTTCTTGACAGAGCCTCTCCCATTCTTTCATCTGCTCTTCTTTTGCACTCTCTCACCACTCTCTTCACCTTTCTTTTACTCTCCATATACTCTGCTCTTCTATTAACACTTCTGTTTTGTAAAAACCTCTCATAAGCTACCTATCCCAACTCTCTTCAACCCCCCACTACTCATACTTGCACTATCCCACCTTTCTGCCAATAGTTGCTTATATCTCACCCTAACTTCCTCCTCCCTTAGTTTATACACTTTTACCTCTCTCTTACTTGCTGTTGCCATTTTCAATAAACTTATTCCCCTATAATTTTTACAATCTTTTTGTCCCCCTTTCCTTTATATAAAGGAACTATACATGCTCTCTGCCAATCCCTAGGTACCTTCCCCTTTCATACATTTATTAAACAAAAATACCAACCACTCCAATACTATATCCTCCCCTGCTTTAAATATTTCTGTTATGATCCGGTCACTTCCAGCTGCTTTACCCCCTTTCATTCTACGAAATGCCTCATGCACCTCCCCTACACTCACATCCTGCTCTTCTTCACTCCTAAAAGATATACCTCTCTGGCCTGTGCATGAAATTACCGCCTCCCTTTCTTCATTGACATTTAAAAGTTCCTCAAAATATTCCTGCCATCTACCCAATACCTCCAGCTCCCCATTTACTAACTCCCCCATTCTGTTTTAACCCTTTCGGGGTCGGTGCCGTACTAGTACGTTTTATGAGCAGGGATTGGTGCCGTACTAGTACACCCAAATTCTAGCGGCCTCAATTTAAGCAGAAAACGTCTGGTAGGCATACATATGAAAGAATGGGTCGGTGTGGTCAGTGTGCGCAGTATACAAAAAAATCCTGCAGTACACACTGCATAATGAGAGAAAAAAACTCTGACCGTTTTTTTCGATTAAAACAGCGACTTTGCAGTCGATTTTTGTATGGTATTTATTGATGTATTCTCGTTTTCTTGGTCTCATTTGATAGAATGGAAGATATATTACAGAAATGGAGATGATTCTGATTGGTATGACAATGATAAGTACCTTGAAATTAAGCTCAAAGTAGCGAAAATGTTCGATTTTTGACGATGTTCATGAGTAAACAAATCACACCATGCGTCCAATACACATCAACTGGCGAGTCTTATATTCATGCACAAGTGCTCTGATATTATTTATACCATTTTTACAATGATGCAGTTGTATACATAACGGTAAATCTTCTATTTTTGTGAGAATAAAAATTCAAAATGGAAAGCAAAAGTAATGGAACAGGGGCCTGGAGACGTGGCTAATGAACAGAGAACATGTTATTTTAGTGCCAGGAATGTCTGCCTTGTTTACTCTGGACCCTATTTTGAAATTGGCATCGTTTGAAATTTGTGTGAAATTGGAAAATTGCCATTTTCTGACCACTATTTTGCGTAGATGAAATTGGTAAATAGACAGTTTCTTCTACTCATTCAAAAGAAGAAATGGAGTTCTAGCGAAATAGCTATAATTGTAGGAGACTGAAACATTGGAATTTGTCGAAAATAGGGGTCGAAGTGGGTGAAATCGCCGATGCGTCAGTGTCTTAGATACTGATAACTTCGCGAAAGCATAATTTCGTTAGTTTTCAATCAAATTTCATAATTTTGGTGGCGTTATGATCAGAAAAAGATTCTCTATCATTTCATAAGAAAAAAATAATTTTTTTTCCAAAAATTTTCGACCCCAGGAACACTTTCCTGAGAAGGCCTTTCGACCCCGAAAGGGTTAAACTGACAAATCCATTCGTTCCCTAGGCTTTCTTAACTTGTTTATCTCACTCCAGAATTTTTTCCTATTTTCAGCAAAATTTCTTGACAGTGCCTCTCCCACTCTTTCATCTGCTCTCCTTTTGCACTCTCTCACCACTCTCTTCATCTTTCTTTTACTCTGCTCTTATACTCTGCTCTTCTTATAACACTTCTGTTTTGTAAAAACCTCTCATAAGCTCTTTTTTTCTTTTATCACACCATTTACTTCATCATTCCACCAGTCACTCCTCTTTCCTCCTGCACCCACCCTTCTATAGCCACAAAACTTCTGCCCCACATTCTAATACTGCATTTTTAAAACTATCCCAACCTTCTTCAACCATCCCCCCACTACTCATACTTGAATTAGCCCACCTTTCTGCCAATAGTAGCTCATATCTCACCCTAACTTCCTCCTCCCTTAGTTTATACACCTTCACCTCTCTCTTACTTGGTGTTGCCAGTTTCCTTTTGTCCCATCTACCTCTTACTCTAACTGTAGATACAACTAAATAATGATCCGATATATCCATTGCCCCTCTATAAACATGTACATCCTGAAGCCTACCCATCAACCTTTTATCAACCAATACATAATCTAACAAACTACTTTCATTACGTGCTATATCATACCTTGTATATTTATTTATCCTCTTCTTCATAAAATATGTGTTACTTATTACCAAACCTCTTTCTACACATCGCTCAATTAAAGGCTCCCCATTTTCATTTACCCCTGGCACCCCAAATTTACCTACTACTCCCTCCACTACATTTTTACCCACTTTAGCATTGAGATCCCCCACCACAGTACTCTCTCACTTGGTTCAAAACTCGCCATGCACTTACTCAACATTTCCCAAAATCTCTCTCTCTCCTCTACACTTCTCTCTTCTGCAGGTGCATAAACACTTACTATAACCCACTTTTCACATCCAACTCTTATTTTACTCCACATAATCCTTGAATTTCTTTCTTTCTTTCAACACGTCGGCCATTTCCCACCGAAGGGGGGTGGCCCAAAAGGAAAAAGGAAAGTTTCTCCTTTTTCATTTAGTAATATATACAGGAGAAGGGGTTACTAGCCCCTTGCTCCCGGCATTTTAGTCGCCTCTTACGACACGCATGGAATCGTTGAATTTATACATTTATATTCCCTCTTTTCCTGCCATAACTTATCCTTCAACATTATTGCTACTCCTTCTTTAGCTCTAACTCTATTTGAAACCCCTGACCTAATCCCATTTATTTTTCCCCACTGAAACTCTCCTACCCCCTTCAGCTCTGTTTCACTTAAAGCCAAGACATCCAGCTTCTTCTCATTCATAACATCCACAATCATCTCTTTCTTATCATTCGCACACCATACATGCACATTCAAACATCCCACTTTGACGGTTTTCTTCTTTTTCTTTTTAGTAAGCTATACGGGAAAAGGGGTTACTAGCCCATTGTTCCCGGCATTTTAGTTGACTTTTACAACACGCATGGCTTACCGAGGAAAGATTCTTATTCCATTTCCCCATGAATATAAAAGGAAAAGCAATAAGAATAAGAACTATTAAAGTAAAATCAAAGAAAACTCAGATGAGTGTGTATACATAAACATGTATATGCATGTGAAGTGTGACCTAAGTGTACCTGAAATCTTGCATGTTTATGAGACAGAAAAAAGACATCATGTAAAACAAAATACGTACAGGCTTCCTTTTTACAATCACTTGGTAGGACGGTAGTACCTCCCTGAGCGGTTGCTGTCTACCAACCTACTACCTACATTATTATTTTTTGTTATCTTGGCTGTCTGAAATGGATTAATTGATTATTATTTATGGAAAATGGTTTCATTTACCATTTCAGTTTGGCTGGTCCTGGAACTGATCATTCGTTGTCGAGCATGTTGGAGGTTGGTGCCGTACTAGTACGTGTAAATTCTAGCGGCTTCAAATTAAGCGGGAAACAGCTGGTAGGCCTAGGGATGAGAGAATGGGTCTGCGCGGTCAGTGTGCGCAGTAGGAAAAAAATCGGGCACCCAGTGGTGCATTGTGGGAACACCATTTCAGTACACCTTGTCCACCATGCCTCGTAGCAAGAAACACCTTACTCCTTGGCGAATTGGGACATTATTATTCCCCAGTGACAGTTCTAACAGTGATGGGGGTGTCAGTGAAGGTGACTTTCAAGGTTCTGAGGCGGTTGTGACCGAAACTAGTGGCCATAATACCGGTATAAGTGAGGAAAATCCAGACGACCCACAGCCGTCCACCTCTGGTGCTGTGGCGTCTTGTTCACGTCCAGTTGTACCAGAACGAAGGCGGAAACTCTTATTTACTCATATCCCGGACTCAGATGTGAGCAATGGTGATGATAGTGATAGTGACTATGAACTCCAAGCCCTTCGAAATAGTTCCAGTAGCGCGAGTGAAGGGGAATATTCACCAGTGAAGCGTCAGTATATACGACGGTATATGCGCTCTGGTAGTGTGCCATATGATCTTCCAAGGGTTAGGAGTACATCTCGGAGTACATCCCGTTGGCGTACAACAGGAAGTGATAGTGAAAATGAAGATGATAGTGTTGCAATTGGCATGAGAAATGTGCATGCAACTGGTGGTGGTGGTAGTGGAGGTGGTGCCGGGCGCGAGGCACCAGCAGTGGACCATGCTGGCACCGACGCCGCTGAGTCAGCTCAGCTACAACAAAGCCAACCCTCACCCACCCACCAACCCCCACAACCACAACCTCCACTTCCACAACCCCCACAACCACCTGTAAATATCCAGTACCCACCAGCAGACCGCACCTGGGATTGGCAGGAAGCTGCGAATTTTATTCCCAATCCCCATCAGTTTGATGACAGTCACAGTGGAATACGTCCATCTTGTCCACTTGGGAACAATGCCACGGAACTGGAATGTTTCCAGTTATTCTTTGACGAACCCCTGATGGACATTATTATCAAGGAAAGCAACAGATACTTCGATTACACAATGGCAAACACGATTCTTCCACCAAAATCACGTCTACATCAGTGGAAGGAGACAACTGTGGCAGAGATGTATCTTTTCTTTGCCACAATAATGCTTATGCTACATGTGTATAAGCACCGTATCAAATCATACTGGTCAACAGACCGATTGATTGCAACACCAGGTTTCAGTGATATTATACCAGTGAATCGATTTGTGCTACTGTTACGCATGTTACATTTTTCAGACAAAACCAGGCCTGACAGAACCGACAGGTTATATAAGATTAGGAATGTGTTACTGTATCTGAAAGAGAAATTCAATACAGTGGACCCTCGGTTAACGAAAGGTCCCGTTAACAAAAGTTTCGGAAAACGTAAGCTTTTTTCGGAATCGGTTAGCGAAAAATTCCTCGGTTACCGAAAGGTATTAGACGTGTCCGCCTGCTCTGCGCAAGCGCAGGACACCGGTGAAGCGTTGTTTACCATTGAGAGAACATTACCCAGTGCGCTCTTTCAAAGATTCACAATATATTTGGTGTATTTTTTGGTGGTTTAGTGATTGTCACTGTGAAATAAGTCACCATGGGTCCAAAGAAGCTTCCTAGTGGCACCCCAGTGGTAGCAGGCATGCAGGGAGTGTAGCATTCATGCAGAGAGTGTAGCATTCATGGAGGGAGTGTAGCATTCATGCAGGGAGTGTAGCATTCATGCAGGGAGTGTAGCATTCATGCAGAGAGTGTAGCATTCATGCAGGGAGTGTAGCATTCATGCAGAGAGTGTAGCATTCATGCAGAGAGTGTAGCATTCATGCAGAGAGTGTAGCATTCATGCAGAGAGTGTAGCATTCATGGAGGGAGTGTAGCATTCATGCAGGGAGTGTAGCATTCATGCAGGGAGTGTAGCATTCATGCAGAGAGTGTAGCATTCATGCAGGAGTGTAGCATTCATGCAGAGAGTGTAGCATTCATGCAGAGTGTAGCATTCATGCGGAGTGTAGCATTCATGCAGAGAGTGTAGCATTCATGCAGGGAGTGTAGCAGGCATGCAGGGAGTGTAGCAGGCATGCAGGGAGTGTAGCATTCATGCAGGGAGTGTAGCAGGCATGCAGGGAGTGTAGCAGGCATGCAGGGAGTGTAGCATTCATGCATTAAAGAAAAGAAGGGAAGTAACCCCAGAGAGGACTTGTTACCTGAAGTCCTTTTGGAGGGGATTTCCCTTCCAACCATTAACACCCTGCCCCTGTCAGCAACTCTAGCTTCCAGATGCTTGCAACTCTTCAATAAAGGTAAGTAAATGTTATTGTTTTTTTGTTTTTTTGAGTGATTATTTTTTTGTGGAACGAATTAATTGTATTTACATTATTTCTTATGGGAAATAAGGTTTCAGATAACAAAAGATTCAGATTAAGTAATAGCTCCTGGAACGGATTAATTTCGTTAACCGAGGGTCCACTGTATGTATTTTTTATCCCTTCAGGAAGCTTGTTATTGATGAGTCTTTGATTCTGTTTAAAGGTAGATTGTCATTCAAACAGTATATACCAAGCAAAAGGAAACGCTTTGGTATAAAGGTGTTTGTGCTTTGGGATTGCTACAGTGGTCTTGTATTGGATATTATTGTGTACACTGGAAGTATAATACATTGAAAGATACCAGGAAGTTACTGGGTATCTCTGGTAATGTGGTTAGAACAATGATGGAACCATATCTTGGCAAGGGGCATATATTATATACTGATAACTGGTACACAACCTAGGTAGTAGGTTGGTAGACAGCAGCCTGCCCAGGGAGGTACTACCGTCTTGCCAAGTGAGTGTAAAACGAAAGCCTGTATTTGTTTTACATGATGGTAGGATTGCTGGTGTCTTTTTTCTGTCTCATAAACATGCATGATTTCAGGTATGTCTTGTTACTTCTACTTACACTTAGGTCACACTACACATTCATGTACAAGCATATACATATATATACACACCCCTCTGGGTTTTCTTCTATTTTCTTACTAGTTCTTGTTCTTATTTCCTCTTATCTCCATGGGGAAGTGGAACAGAATCCTTCCTCCGTAAGCCATGCGTGTCGTAAGAGGCGATTAAAATGCCGGGAGCAAGGGGCTAGTAACCCCTTCTTCTGTGTATATTACTAATTGTAAAAGGGGAAACTCAGATGAGTCAAAGGGATGTTAGGAAGCATTTCTTCAGCCACAGAGTAGTCAGGAAGTGGAATAGTCTAGAGAAAGATATAGTGGAGGCAGGAACCATACATAGTTTTAAGACGAGGTATGATAAAGCTCATGGAGCAGGGAGAGCAGAGACCCAGTAGCGGACAGCGAAGAGGCGGGGCCAGGAGCTGAGTCTCGACCCCTGCAACCACAATTAGGTGAGTACAATTAGGTGAGTACAGACAGAAAAACAGAAAAACAGACACACAGACAGACACAGGCTGGCAGGCCAGCTGGCTGCCTGCCTGCCTGGCCACCTGGCTGGCAAACAGCTGGTTGGCCACCTGGCTGGCCAGCAGCTGGCTGGTCAGCTGGGTACCTGATTGGCTGTCTATCTCTTTCTGTCTGTCTGTATCTATCTGTCTCTGTCTCTATCTCACAGGAACACATACGTAAATACAATTACACATAGTGTAAATTACCTAGGATAACTAAATAAATCAAGACAAAGTGTTATACTGTGCTTGTGTTCTGCATAATACAAGTTGGCTAATGAGCTACTCTCTGAGACAAGCAGACAGAAAGGAGACGACACACAGGCAGACAGAAAGACAGACACACAGACAGACAGAAAGACAGACACACAGACAGACAGATACAGACAGACAGTTTTGCGTAACAAATAAAGGGAAGCAGTGTAAGCTCGTTAAATGTCATCAATGTAATTACTGGACTGATAAGAAGTAATAAGACTACGGCTCACCCTTCGTGAAATGTCACCAGTCATCATAAGTGGAGATCAGATGAGATAAGGCAGTGACACAAATCTTACAATGCTTCAAGGGAACTTTTATTATTATTATTATTATTATTATTATTATTATCATATCATTATTATTATTCACTATCATTATTATTATTATTATTATTTTTATGCACTATCATTATTATTATTATTTGAGTACAATTTCAGTACCTAATATTAGTGTCAGAACACAGATTGGCTATGAAATCACAAGAACTACTATAAATTGTGATTATGAGAACATAAAAATTATATAAAATAATAAAAAAAACTGAAAAAAAGGTATATCGGCAACGATTCTGCAAGCGGCAGGACTCCTGTTGCTGTCAGGTGAGCATCCAGTGCCAACTTCTCCGCCTCATATCTCGGTAACTACTGACCCAAATTCTTTTTTTTTTTAGCCTATAACACTTAAAAAATGTGCTCTTTATTTCTATATAAAAAAAAAATTCTAAAGATTCGGGGCAGTGGGCAAGCTAACGTAAATATACGTGTGGACCGTTTAAGGGTTAAACACGAAAACCGAGGGTCCACTGTAAACTCGTAAGCAGAGGTTCCACTGTATTTCGTGTTTCTTCGCATTCGAAGTGCCAATGTGTTCAGTACTCGCACAGACTGGCACTTGAACAGCCTTCTGGAATGAATTAAGTTCGAGTACTGAGGTACAGTACTAGTGTATTTTGGAACGGACATGTCAGCAGATGGGTCCATGAAAGACAAGGTGAACCATAAAACAGATGAGAAGGGGAAAAAGGTGGGTGATGTACTGAGGCTTCTGTGGAAGGAAAGTTTATCTATGGAGGCAAAAAAGGAAATATACCTGAGTACAGTTATAGCAACACTTTTATATGGTTGCAAGACATGGGTTTTGAATGTTGAGGCAAGAAATATACTAGAGGCAGTGGAGATACCATGTCTGAGAATGTGTGGTGCAAATGTGATGCTGAGAATTCGGTGTAAAAATTAAAGAGAGATGTCTACCTGGAGTCTACCTGGAGAGAATTCCAGGGGTCAACGCCCCCGCGGCCCGGTCTGTGACCAGGCCACCAAAGGTATAATTCAGAGGGCTAAGGTGGGATTGCTGAGGTGGTTTGGGTAGAGAGGATGAAGAGGGATAGGACAATGAAGAGGGTGAATAAATCTAGGTTTGAAGGTAGGGTTTGTTGTATGAACAGATGGAGGGAAGGAGTAAAAGATGCTTTGAGTTTTAGGTACTTGGGCATGTTAGATAGGAGTGAATGGAGACAAGTGATTTTTAATGAATGAGGAGAAAAGAAACTTTGAAGAAGGGATTCTCTGAAAATGTTTAGCCAGACTCGAGTCCTGGAGGTTGAAAAGGCAGTGCTTGCATTCTGAAGGAGGGGTGAGGAAGGAGCAGTTGGTGAGCAATCTGAAATGTGATGTCAGCACACTAAGACAGTGACTGAATGAATGATGGTGAATGTGTATTCTTCTTTGGGTCACCCTGACATGGCAGATGGCCATTGAGGTAAAAAAAAAAGTACTTCACATATAATATGAAAGGCAATGACCACAATCATGGTACAGTATAGCACAGTACAGTGGTACCTCGGTTAACGATATTTTATCGTTCCAGAATGCTGTTCAAGTGCCATTACCAAACGAATTTATCCCCATAAGGAATAATGTAAAATAGACTAGTCCTTTTAGACCTCCAAAAATACACTTACAAAAGCATTTAAAAAAATAAACTTACATAAAAGGGTGAGTTTGGGGACCATCGTTAACCGAGGTACCACTGTATTTAAGTACATATGGATTGACTTGCTCAAAGATAGTTACTGAGCAGTATTAAGAAATTTTAAAGAGATCATACCAATATTTTAATGAATGTAGCCACTCCATGCACTAACACTAAGGTCTGCAGGTGCAAATCACTCTTTGATCCATCAATGCTCTCTAGATGTATTCCTCAACATACAGTACTTTATATATTTTCAAAATACAAAAAGAGCCACCATTATAAGTTGTATCTTGAAAATAAGAAATAAATATCGCATTAGAAATAAAATGGTCCTATAAAGTACTTCTCTAAATGTGTCAAGAAACTAAATTCATCCCAGCTCTATGAAGGCAATGAGTGGATCTTATGATTACTAAGCGAATATACCAATAAAAATCATTAAAAATTTTAAACATCATGCAGCACTCGCTTTGTTTTGCAATGAACATCAATGTACTTACAAGGCTCTTTGAGATATCTGAAGAACTTGTTACCACAGCATCAAGTTTAGAAGTGGAGGGGGAAGTTATGAAACTTGAGGGAATGTCAGGGGACTTAACATTTGTTTTATCTGATTTAAAGTTTTCAACATCTGCAGGAGAGTGAGGCACATAGTGAATCTCTGTAGGCTGTGGTCCTGAAGGTGTTTTTTTTAAGTCAGCAGTTACACATGGTACGTAATGAATAGCATACAATTCTTTCTTTTGTTTTTCAGGAAGTTTAGTGCCATTGTTAATGTCCTTACTCTCTGAGACTGGAACATGAACTTGTGGTTCAATGATACTTTCTATTTTTTTGTCTTGGGTTTGATGTTGAGATATATACTCAACTGATTTCTGTAATTTCTCAGATTTTACAATTTCCTTAATATTTATTGCTTTTTGTTCACTATTATCGGCTGCAATGTTCTCTGATCTTGCTATCACCTCAGGGATTCCTTGATCTACTGGCACATGAGGAACATAATGAAGGTTGATATCATGTGCTTTTTTATTTTGAGTTTCCACTTGTTTAACAGGGAAAGTTATTTTCTCTTCCTCATCTGATGTAATATCAGTTTCCTTCATAGAACTTAAATTGCTTTCTCTATAGGTCAGGTTTTTGATTATCTGTTCTTTTGACAAAGTAACTGTAACTGGGGAAACTGGGACATGAGGTACATACAAAATTTTACTTTTCTTGCCTTCCAAGTCTTCTTTTTTAATGCAACTTTCCTTATTTGTGAATTTAATTTCCTCTGGCTTAGTAGACTGTACAGTTGTTACTAAAGGTGCACTCACTTTACCAAGAACTTGACGGGACTTAATATGCTTCTCAGGAACTGTTCTATCTTCAGAATTAACTGGTACTGAATATATGTTTGGTTGTTCCTGTTTAGAATTACTAATTCTTGGAACGATTTCCTTTGGAGATGGAAAATTTTCTTCTGGAATTGTTCTTAATATATCTGATGGAGCATGAGGAACATAATGGATTTTTGTTTCTTTGTTTTGTACTGTACTCACATTAGTTTCCATGTGTCTGATAGTTACTATTTCTGCTTTCTCATTAATCACCCTTGTAGAAGTTTCTTCTTTAATTATATTTGTCTCCTGTGGGATTAGTCTTGAGTTATCAGAGGATTGCTGAGATGTGGATTTTTTCTCCTGCAAAATCATTTCAGTATCCACAGGAACATAAGGAACATAGTGAATAGTTGTCATTGGTAATTTACTTGGAGCTTTCTGCTCTGCACAATATTCTTTTGGGTTTATATCATCCTCTTTTTGTATTACACCAGTAGCTTCAGGTAAATCACTGACCTGTTGAATAGGTAATTCATCTTCCTGTATAGTGCAATGGGACCGAACAATCTCATCATGCTTTTCTTCAAGCTTTACTGCAAGATCAGATTTTAATTTCAAAGTTTTATCTTCTACTCTGGTTACTTGAGATTTAGGTGTGTACTGAACTTTAGTTATTTTGTCTTGGTTTCGAACAGTTTTGGCAAATTTCAGTTTAGGTTCTTCCTTACTATCATCTTTTTTAACAATGTAATCATATTTAATCACTGGAGGCAAAGAAGAAACATTATCTACTTCTGGTTTTGTCTCTATTTCTGCTTTCTTAACATCTTTCACACTTGAGATTGTCTGAGGAATGTTTTGCAATTTATCCAGGCTCAAAGTCAGTTGTCTTGATAATTTTATAGATCCAGAAGTCTTTTCACTTCCCAAATCTACTGTGTCTTTGTCCTGTTCAGAGGACTGGGAAACAGAAATAACTTTATCTTTATCGCAAACTGAATTTGGTAAGTTGGCAGTGTATGAAGCTTTTGTAATTTCAGATTTCTCCAAAGTTCCATTAACAGTTTTTTGACTTAATGTGTGGTAAGTGCATGAATTAGATTTTTGTAGTGCTTTTTCTATGTATTCCTTGTCAGTAAAACTTAAAATTTCAGTAAGGAAAGTGCCCCTATTGACTGAATCATCTGGTACACCAAAATCTTTTTTTATTTCTTTTGTTTCCTTATATTCTATATCCGTTAAAAGATTATCAAGGCTTCTACCCCTTGATGAATAACGTGAACTATTTAAAAGAGAATCAACCGAAGATTCCATTTTTAACTCCTCCAATCCCCCCTCCTCATGAGGGATCTGTTTTTCTTCTGTGTCTTCTATTGAAACATTGAGATCACTGCGGGTACCTATGACAGTAACTGCCACGCCATACCTATCTTTGACATCTACAGAGGTTTCAATATCAAAATATGAGAGAGCCTCAGACAAACAATCATCCTCCACAGTATTTGTTGTGAATGTATAGCCAGTGGGTATGGCAGATTTTATACCTTGAATAAATGCAATATCACCAGTTGATATTTCTCCAAAATCACTTCCCTCACCTGATTGGCTGTTAATCACATAGCCTGAGATTACTGAAGGATCTATCAATGCAGCTTCACAGCCTAAAGGCAATCCCTCATCTGAGATTTCTGATGTTGCTTCCATATTATCTGGAGTTTCTCCACTTACTTCAGATGAATTTGATTCCTTTGTTGCAGTGCCGGCAATAACTGTCTTGACCGTTGTTAGTACAACATTTGCTGAGCAACTTTCTTGTCCACTTGCTAAAACTTCATTAGCACAAGCAAATCTTTCTATACAAAGAGTTTGCTCTTCCTCCAGCAGTATTTCAGAAGGAGCAAATTCCATTTCTACTGAGGCTGTTGAAATTTTCCTATTAATTTCATCACAGAGGTTATTTGAATATACTTGTTCTCTTTCAACAGTGGCATTTTCATCTTGATATGGAGAACCTTGAAGAACTGTTTCTGGTGATACAAGAATAGCCTCTTTCAGGCCTTCCATGGCTCTTTCTGATACACTCCGTTTCATGGCAAATGACATTACATTTACTCCTTGTATTCCAAAATCTTCAGTTATTTCCTGAGGCATTATTTCAAAATCTTTAATTGCTGTAGATAACTTCCTTTCAGTTTTACCTGTTGCTGTAGTGGTATCTGCTAAAGGTGAAGAGTTTTCCAAGCTTTTTTCCACAATCTCAGCACTAAAATCTAAATCTTTTATTTGAACTACATCACTAAGAGCAATTCCTGTTTCCAAATTCTCTTTCAACGAAACATGCATTTCTTTTGGAAACATGAATGCTGCTTCTTGCAGCAGTGGAGCAGACATAGTTGATATGGCATCTTGTGGAGAAAGGACATATTCTTTTGATACAGTAGAGGCTTTTCTTTCAGTTGTAACAATGTCCTTATTACCCGAAGCAATCAGAGAAACGATTTCAGATGCTACAACCTGGTCAGTAAATGATGGAGAAGTTGCTACAAATGTTTCCTTTTCATCAGCAAAGGACTGGGTAGGAAAAGATGACATCTCAAGAATACCAGCAATTTCATCACCAACAAGCTCTATATCCACTGAGGCTGTAGATATTTTATGAACTTGGTTTCTCGCATTTCCACTGGGAAATGACGCTTCTGCACAAATATGACCATCAATCAACTGTACTGTATGTGACACTGTTACTATGTTGTCTGTAGAATATTCCTCAAGTGCTACCGAAGCTTGTCTTTCAAAAGCAAAAGAGCCAGCTGTTAAGTCCAATGAATCAAAACAAGTAGCAACCTCTTCTGCAGAAATATCAATTTCAACAGAAGCAGTTGATATTTTACGTTTGAAGTCATCTGAATGATTTGAAAAGTCTAAAGCTGACTCTTCAATACAGACAGCTTTGGCTCTTTCAACATCAGACAATACATTTTCTCCTATAATACTATGATCATCTTGTGCAGTCTGATACGAGGATGATTCTATTTGCCTTTCATTGTCTAATATGACCTTGTGTGGGGCAAACACAGTAGTTTGAGATTCAGTTAACAAACTATCTTCTTTATGAGATAACACTTTCCTGTTAGTGTAAGTTGCAATACCTTCTTTGAAAAAAGCATGAGCTGCTGGTGATAAACTTGCATTCAGCTCCTCAGTTAAATATGTGTTATCTTTCTCTCTGTCGTCACTGCACTGAGTCTTAGTTCTTACTTCTGGTAACAGAGGCAAGTCCATCTTTTCCTCAGGATCTTCAACTTGATATGTGATTTCAATAACAGATCCACTTTCAATATCAGCAGCATTAATAACTTCCATGTGACATGCATTTACAATAGAGTCATCTGAAGCATGTCCTGGCAGCCCAGTTGGTTTCTCCACAGTTTCCATCTTTGGAACTACCATATTCTGAGTCTGCATCATCAGAGCCTCAGGTGATGAACCACTAATTAATTCATCTGAATGCTTCATTTTATGTTCAAACTCTAATGGTAATTTTTTGTTAACTGTTTCCATAGTCATCTCAGGGGGCACAACAGATGATTCAAATATGTCACTTTCCAATTTAGGATTTTTATCTTCAATAGAAATCTGGCTCTCAGCTTCTTTGTAATTCTTAAGCTGAATGCTTTCTAATAAATCATGTTGCTTATCAGAACTGTTTGGGCAACTGGCAATATCTGACATTTTGATGAATGACACAGAACTAGATGAAGGTACAGATAATTCTTCCACTGGTTGCACAATGGCACTCCTCTCCTGCTTAATTTCTGAACCTAAATAAGCAATGGGTAAGAGTGACTGAATAGGTTCTTTGCATGTGCTAATTCCCAGAGAATTAATCCCTTCATTGATATTTACCTCCAGTGTATGTGCACCTAAATACCCAGTAGCTTGTTGGTCAAGTGTTTCATTTAGTTTTGCATCTGGGTCTACAATCATAACATTGTGCCTTGCCAAGAAATCTAACATTGATGATGACATTCCACTTGCTATATGAGTTACTGTTGCCACTGAATCAGTTAATGATCCAGGAGTTTCAATGGCTTGCAAACTTTTGTTGCTTTCAGCATGGTAAGGGCATATTTGGACATGATCAGAAGTGACAGGTGAAAGAGTAGGAAAAACTGAAGTCAGCCCTGTAGTAGAAGACCTAGTGACAGAGTCTACTGAAGAGCTGTCTATCTCACATGCTGAAGTTACCTGAAAGCAGAGTGGAAGAGTCTTTCAACATCCAAATGGACGTTACAGACTGAATACATTTACCAAACAAGAGAAGGATTTTGCAGCAGACTAAAGTTATTAAAGCAGCAGCAGTTTTGGCCAAATATTGGCCCCCTTTCACCAGAGGAGGATATTCTGATTTTCGAGAATAATGTGACCACCATGTTAGGATTATAACAAAATAAAACCACCTGAAAGCTTATCCATAAAATGACACTTGTGCTCTACAAATATAACTTACCTTTACAATTTCTTCAGCATTTTCATCCTCCAAAGTTTCTGAGTAGTCTGGGCATTCACTGACAGTTGGTTGTCTCTCCTTCTCTCCAGAGACATCAATCTCTGAAGAATCGCCTGAGCTGTACACGGTTGATGATTCTTTATATTCTTCTACCTTCTCTTTTCCATCTTTCCTTTCGTCCCTAAGCAAGGACTTCACATCTGAATCAAAATTTTCCCCCTCTACCACTTCTGCAATAACTTTATTTCCAGTAGACTCTGAAGCAGTGTTTAGGGCCTCCACTGAGCTAGGTCTGGAGATTAATGTGACAAGTACAGCTTTCTCAGGTTCTGGAAGATGATCTTCAGTAGAGGCCACAAGAGTCATCCCATGCACCACCTGAGAACTGTGCACTGACACTTTCTGCACTGCTGTAGAAGAATTCTGGTTTGTTTCTATTGGGATGACTACACTCTTTTGCTCATATCTAATTACAGGTGGAACATTTGTCATGTTTTGAACAGTATTCTCACGAACTGAAGTAGTGGTTGTAACCAAAATTCTTGGCATTTCAATGGGCAAAAGTTCACTTTCCTCAACGGAACTTTTAGCTTGGGCAAATTCAATATCACCAGCAACATGAACTTCTTGCACAGTGAATTCAATAGGAAGAGATTTATGCTTTATGTCACATGTGGAAATTTTATTTGGTAAATTGGAGGTAGAATCATCTTTCTCTTGCATTACTTGAGGTGATGCTGTAGTTACAACTTCATCTTCTGTATTTCTTGCTTCAAGTACTATATTTGGCTCATTTACAGGTAAACTGATATTTTTATTTTCTTTCTCTGAGTTGCTATTCTCATCATCTGTATCACTTAATACTGTATCACTCATGACCTCCTCAAGTTCAGCTATCATAGCTTGCAGTTTCTCCACAGGTAGCTGATCATAGTTCATAGTATGCCTAGCAGCTTCATCTCTAGATTGTTCAGATTTATTTGTTTCTTTTTGTTTCAGTGGATAAATATTATTTTTGTTAGAATTAAGTTGTACATTGCAACTTGAATCTTCACTAATTTCTTTGTCTACAATATTAGCATCTATTTTTGTTTCAGCTGGAGAAGCTAGCTGATGAGATGTTTTAATGTATATATGAGAGACTGCCTCACTAGATACTACCTGACTCTGCTGAGAGACAAGTTCCACAGTGTGAGCTTCCTCTATCCTAGAAGAATCTGAGGCTTCAATACCTTGAGTTGTGGATGGAGAGAATAAACTATCACCTTTAGAGGACACACTCTCTGATACAGAGTCAAGATCAGAAAATGTTCCTTCTAGATCTCTACTTGCTTCTGAAGCAGGGGCCATGTCAGTATCAATTGATGCAAGGGATTCTAAATCATCATCATCACATCTCCTTATCTTTAGAAGGGAAAACCTCTCATCTCCACTCTGATCATGATCAAGATCTTTAATGGAACTCCTCCTTCGATTTCTCTCTATTGCTGTTAAATCTATATCTGTTTCAGCTACTTCTTTGAGACCTGCAATAAGCTCATCAAAGTTATCTAGATCACCTTCAGTTTCACTCATCTTTCTCTTACGGTCCTTTGCTGGTGAATCATTAACAGTTAAATCATTTGAAACAATTTGCAACTCTGAAACTGGTGATCCATCGACTGGTGAAAACACAGATGATTCACCATCAACATGTGAAACCACATCAGTCTGTCTAGAACAAATTGTTTTCCTTTCAGTGATTGTACCAGGGATGTTAAATGATAAGTGTGAAATTGTCGTTTTCACTTCCTCAACTTCAACAAGGCTGATCTTTTTGGGTTGATCTTTTAAGATTGTGATTTTAGATTCAAGTGCCTGCTGATCAGATGAGTAGTGTTCAGTCTTCTTGTCAATGTCTTCCTTTCCATCAGTACATAGATGATCTATCTTTGTTGTAACACTGCTGGTGACTACAGTAACACTATGATCATCTTGATGACTTAAGTGTTCTTTAGGTTCAACCTTCACAACACTGTCAATAAGAGAAGAATCTCCCCACATGTTACTGTCAGCTGAGGAATACATCTCAGGGGATTCCCCAGATTCTGCTCCTTCTTTTTCATCAATTAAATGATCATCCTGTACATCTGTTGGGCAATGTACATTTTCAACATATAAATTTGATTTACCTGATGATACCACCTTTGTTAATTCAGCACTTTCAGAAGACATTACATTTGTAGAAGTCGTTGTAATAGTTGTTGTAGTGTTCATGACACTGCGAACTAGACCAATACTTCTTAGCGCAACATTTCCTTCTTGGATATTTTTTCCCGACATGTCAACCTTTGTGTCTATAACAGCAGTATCATCTTGTAAGGTGAACTGCATTGACTTCAATTCATCAAATTGCTGAGTAGCTGGAGCTTGTAATTTGCTAAACACTGGAGATATACCAGTAGATGGAGAAAGTTGTGAAGAGTCATGGGTTAGACTGGCAGTAATAGAAGTTTCATTAACAGAAGCAATGATGGTAGAGAGAGCAGAATTGGTGTTGGTGTGGTTTGCTGATTGTGATCCCTGTGTCTCTGAGGTCAAGGGAAAACCTACGGAGATGCCTGTGTCTTGTGTATCCAGGAGACAATGCTGAAAAGATATACATTGGATCTTTCTCACCAGTATTAAAATCAGGCCAACTCTGAAATCTGCTGACTTGCTAAAATTTAATTACTACCTTCATTTGGAAAAGTATGGTGAGATCAAGCTGCTGCCGTAAATTCTAGTCCAGCAGAAGCAGTAAGGTTAACAGACCAGACACCGCATGTAGTGTTGATAGAGCCATGAAGAGGGATGTTAGACAAGTAACACAGAGTAGTAAAAGAGTGAATCAGTGAGACAATGGATAATTCCCTTGTCACCTTTCACCAGCAAAACTCCACATATATACACTAGAGCAATAGTCTTAAAGCAAATGTAACCTAAGTCACAACACTATCCTAGCACAAGCATTGACTTTTTCATCTCCTCAAGTTATGCACTAATCTATAGCTTCTAATTAGGACTTGGTGTCAGAGGTGAGGTACAGTATATACTCATTTTGAGATTAATGAAATACTGTATACTTATAAGGGAAAGTGGATTAAACTCCTCATTCTCTTAACAACAAACGTGACTGAAAAGGTTCACAGCTATTTCAAAGCTTATTTCTGTATCTAATGCTCAATGTAATATGCATTATGCAAAATTATTTTCAGAAAAACATAGAAATGGAAAATCATATTACCCACATGAAGCCACATTATCCCCAAAACACAGAATATCCTTAAAGACAGAAATAAATATTTAAAGAAAAGAAGTTGACTCACAAAAGACCAATATACAATAATAAGAGAGTACAGATAAATTTCTTGGTAAAAAGCTAATATGTAATGTTAATGAAATATATATAAAGATATTAGTCTGGTTAGATTTCCAAACTGCAGAATAATTTAGTAAAAATGTTTGGAGTTGAAAAGAAAATCATCAGTCAACTTACTTATCAGCTAACTGCAATTATATTTTATCTAATTTCACAAATTCAATGAAAAAAAAAATCAGAGAAACACAATTACTTTAGGATGAAAGTTTAATACAGTCAAAGAAATAGCCAAAGTGCAAAGCCTTCCAAGCAACACATGCATCATGCACAGGCTGACACCACTTAAACACTGACAAAATGACAATAGCAGCAGCTTCTGGTACTTTGCCAAACTGGTTAATAATTAACCATCTGCAACATACATTAGCTAAATAAATCGTGCAGCAGAGAAGTTCATTAAAGAGCAACAATACCTTTAAAAAATATAAATTATATTCTGAATCCACTTTCATCACTAAACTTGACATGTCCAAAAAAATAAAAGCATACAGTGCAACATACTACTGTATATTAATAAACACAAGCTTTAAAAGTTGAAAACTGTAGCATGTGATATTAACTAGGAAGGATAATGAGTGACATAACAATCACTAGAAATTACAGTAACTGGTTACTCAAAAATAAGGCTTACATCATTCCTTTAAAAATACTATGAAAACTGCTCCTTCCTTGTAGAAAAAGACTCGATGTCTAAATAAAAAAAATCTTACCTGCACAGTTCGGTAGATATTTTCCCACCTCTGATTTATAAGTACTAACTCAGGTTGTATGCGAGCTTGGAACAAAACTCCATGGTTAATCAGATCCACAGCTGTGTCACGAATATTTTCAATCTGACCCTTGTAGTTTTGGATTTCTGAAGATACACTCTGTAACAGATTGCATTTCAAAGTTATATCTATCATGCAGTGCAAAATTTATTTTATTATGCCATGAATAAATTCTCGAGATGAAACACAACGACCATTAATCCCAAGAAATTAACCCTTTCAGTGTTGCGACCCCTGCTCACAAACTTGCTCCCAGGGTCAAAGAATTTAAAAAAAAAAAAAATTAGTTTATCTTATGAAATGATAATCTTTTTCTGAAGGTAATGAAACCAAAAGTACGAAATTTGATGAAAAATTTATGGAATTATGCTCAGCAGTCTCGGTGATATTTATGCATGAGCAATTTTGCCCACTTTACGCTCTAATTTTGGCCAACTCCATTGTTAAAGTCGACCAAATTCATAACTATTTCACTAATATTCCTTCTATTCTGTCGAATGAGTACAAGAAACCACCAGTTTACCTATTTCAACTACCCAATAAAGTGATTAGAAATCTGTAATTTCGCCAATTTTACATAAAATTCAACAACTGCCAATTTGATAATAGGGTCCAGAATAAACAATGTAGACATTCCTGGCACTAAATAAACATTTCCTCTGCTCCTTAGTCACGTCTCCAGGCCCCTTTTATATTACGCTTGCTTTCCATTTTGAATTTTTATTCACACACACAAAAAAATTTTACTTTTATGCAGACTACTACATTATTGTAATAATCATATAATAATGTCAGTGCATTTCTAAATGTGTATTAGATTGGCCAGTTGGATGCATATTGGCATTGGAATATTGGCAAAAATCAAACATTTCCACTACTTTGAACTTAGTTTCAAGCTACTTTCAGTCCTGAAACTAATCAAAATCATCTCTATTTCTGTAATACAGTGGACCCCCGGTGTTCGTCCTGCTCAAAACAGGCCCTTTTATGTAAGTTTATTTTTTTAAATGCTTTTATAAGTGTAGTTTTGGGGGTGTAAAAGGACTAGTCTATGTTACATTATTTCTTAATGGAATAAATTCGGTTGGTAATGGCACTTGAACAGCATTCTGTTACGAAAAATGGACGAACACCGGGGGTCCACTGTATATCTTCCATTTAATAAAATGAGACCAAGAAACTGAGAATATAAAAACCATACGAAAATACAGCCTCTACTCACTTAGTGACGTACTCGTTTACCGACGCCTAGGACTTACGTTGGGCTCTCTGACCAGTATTCATACCTAAATAATATATATTAGAGATGATTTCTTATATTCTGTTTATTTCAATATTCAATACACTACTGTATAAACATTTAAAAATATACTAGAAATGTTATAAATTGTGCAAAGGTGACATTAAAACAATATCAAAGATGGTTGACACAAACTCACTACAATTATAGTATGCTCCTCACTTAGTGATGAATTTGTTTAATGAAGTGGTCTCAGGAACGGAACTCCGTCATTAAGTGAGGAGAGGCTGTACACCACAAAGTCACTGTTTTATACCAAAAAATATGGTATTTTTTTTTCCCTCAATATGCACTGCGTGCTGTAGGATTTTTTAGATGGTGCACATTTACCGCATAGACCCATTCTCTCATATCTAGGCTCAAATTTACCGCTAACAGCTTATGTGAGTGAGCTGAGCTCATGGCGTCATACTACAAGACCGACACTGGCTTCAAAGCCGTGATACAATGGGACCGACACCGAGAGGGTTAATAAACACAATAAATTCTTTATGTTAGGTTAAGCATAGCATATTATTATTTACAATCCATAAATGTTTCATGAGCAACTTTAATCTACCAATACAATACATAACTCTCCATTGTTCAAAACCTCTAGTTTTTTTTTTTTTTTCAACAAGTCGGCCGTCTCCCACCGAGGCAGGGTGACCCAAAAAAGAAAGAAAATCCCCAAAAAGAAAATACTTTCATCATCATTCAACACTTTCACCACACTCATACATAATCACTGTCTTTGCAGAGGCGCTCAGATACGACAGCTGAGAATAGTCCCTCCCAGCTGTCACTATCCCAGACCCCTCCTTTAAAGTGCAGGCATTGTACTTCCCATTTCCAGGACTCAAGTCAACTAAATCAATTAACTGGTTTCCCAGAATCCCTTCACAAAATGTTACCCTGCTCACACACCAACAGATCGTCATGTCCCAAAAACCATTCGTCTCCATTCACTCCTATCTAACACGCTCACACATGCTTGCTGGAAGTCCAAGCCCCTCGCCCACAAAACCTCTAGTTATACCAGTGGAATAATTCACTGACATAAGAGCCTTCATAAATTAGTGCATATTATTTCAATAATCATTATCTTGTTTCCCACTCTCATATGATATCCCAATTAAATGACCATAAGCAGTATCTAGTAGTAGGTTGGTAGACAGCAACCGCCCAGGGAGGTACTACCGTCCTGCCAAGTGAGTGTAAAACGAAAGCCTGTAATTGTTTTACATGATGGTAGGATTGCTGGTGTCTTTTTTCTGTCTCATAACCATGCAAGATTTCAGGTACAGTCATCCCTCGGTTTTCGATTTTAATCCGTTCCAGATGGATCAACTAAAACCAAAATCGGCGAAAACCAAAACTATTTTCCCCATAAGAAATAATGGAAATTCAATTAATCCGTTTCAGAAACCCAGAAGTTTGGAAAAAAAAATTTTGGGGGGCCTTAAAGATAGATTTACATGCACAAATGAATGAACTGAATGTGGCACTTACCTTTATTGAAGACTGATGTTGCTGGATGGGAGAGAGGAAAGATGGGAGAGGAAGAGACCCTAATTTTGGAAGGGAATCCCCTCCATAAGGACTCTAGGTACCAAGTCCTTATCCGGGGATCACTCTCCCTCTCTCCCTGCCTGCTACACTCCCTCCCTGCCTGCTACACTCCCTCCCTGCCTGCTACACTCCCTCCCTGCCTGCTACACTCCCTCCCTGCCTGCTACACTCCCTCCCTGCCTGCTACACTCCCTGCATACCTGCTACACTCCCTGCATACCTGCTACACTCCCTGCATACCTGCTACACTCCCTGCATACCTGCTACACTCCCTGCATACCTGCTACACTCCCTGCATACATGCTACACTCCCTGCATACCTGTTACACTCCCTGCATACATGCTACACTCCCTGCATACCTGTTACACTCCCTGCATACATGCTACACTCCCTGCATACCTGCTACACTCCCTGCATACCTGCTACACTCCCTGCATACCTGCTACACTCCCTGCATGCCTGCTACACTCCCTGCATTCCTGCTACACTCCCTGCATTCATGCTACACTCCCTGCATACCTGCTACACTCCCTGCATGCCTGCTACACTCCCTGCATGCATGTTACACTCCCTGCATTTATGCTACACTCCCTGCATACCTGCTACACTCCCTGCATACCTGTTACACTCCTGCATACATGCTACACTCCCTGCATACCTGTTACACTCCCTGCATACATGCTACACTCCCTGCATACCTGTTACACTCCCTGCATACATGCTACACTCCCTGCATACCTGTTACACTCCCCGCATACATGCTACACTCCCTGCATACCTGTTACACTCCCTGCATACATGCTACACTCCCTGCATACCTGCTACACTCCTGCATCATGCTACACCCTGCATGCCTGCTACACTCCCTGCATTCCTGCTACACTCCCTGCATGCATGCTACACTCCTGCATGCCTGCAACACTCTTAAACTCCATCGTGTTTCTCACTTTCACTATCATATTTTCTATTATTTCTTCATTTCTACAGTGTTCCTCACTTTCTTTACCAAAGAAGTGGCACTAGGAGCTTTCTTTGGGCCCATGGTAGCTTATTTAGTAGTCACACACAATAATCAAGGCCCAAAAACAATGAATTGTTAATAAATGTTTTGTATAAACTCCTGGTGTGATGTTCACTCAAGCGTAAACAATGCTAGACTGCGTGACAATGTGCGTGGGTGGCGGGCCTACGGCCTTTGTATGTGCGCGGCACTGGTGGACAGGTCCCATACGGTCGGCGAAAACTAAAACAATCGGCGAAAACTAAGACAAATTTTCCCTGAAAAAAGTCAGCGAAAACCAAAATCGGCGAAAACTGGGACAAGCGAAAACCAAGGGATGACTGTACATCTTGCTACTTCTACTTACACTTAGATCACACTGAACATTATGTACAAGCATATATATACTCACCTCTCTGGGTTTTCTTGTAATTTTTTACTAGTTCTTGTTCTTATTTCCTCTTATCTTCATGGGGAAGTGGAATAGAATTCTTCCTCCGTAAGCCATGCGTGTCGTAAGAGGCGACTAAAATGCTGGGAGCAAGGGGCTAGTAACCCCTTCTCCTGTATATATTACTAAATGTAAAAGGAGAAACTTTAATTTTTCCTTTTGGGCCACCCTGCCTCGGTGGGAAACGGCCGACGTGTTGAAAGAAAGAAGTAAAAGGAGAAACTTTCAATTTTCCTTTTGGGCCACCCTGCCTCGGTGGGAAACGGCCGACGTGTTGAAAAAAAGAAAGAAAGAAGCAGTATCTCTCACGGACATTTCAGTAACCTTTAACCCTTTCAGGGTTTTTGACGTACTAGTACATCTTACGCGCCAGTGTGTTTGACGTATTAGTACACATAAATTCTAGCGCCCTCAAATCATGCGGGAAAAGGCTGGTAGGCCTAGATGTGAGAGAATGGGTCTGTGCGGTCAGTGTGCGCAGTACAGTGGACCCCCGGCTAACGAAAAAACTTCATCCCAGAAGCCTGCTCAAGTGCCATTACCGAACGAATTTACTTCCTTAAGAAATAATGTCACGTAGGTTAGTCTATTTCAGACCCCCAAAAATACACTTACACAACCACTTACAATATTATACTTACATAATTGTACGATTTCCGGGGTGTTCGTTAGCCGGGGGTCCACTGTATAAAAAAAATCCTGTAGCACACAGTGCATAATGAGGAAAAAAAACTCCGATCGTGTTTTTGGTTTAAAACAGCGACTTTGCAGTCTATTTTTGTATTGTATTTATGGTTGTATTCTCGTTTTCTTGGTCTCATTTGATAGACTGGAAGATATATTACAGAAATAGAGATAATTTTGATTGGTTTCTCGATGACAAGTACAGTGGACCCCCGGATTACGTAATGCTCCAAACTCGAACAATTATGTAAGTGTATTTTTGTAAGTGCTTTTGTATGTGTATTTTTGGGGGTCTAAAAGGACTAATCTAATTTACATTATTCCTTATGGGAACAAATTTGTTCAGTAATGGCACTTAAACAGAATTCTGGAACGAAATAATGACGTAATCCGGGGGTCCACTGTACCTTGAAATTGAGTGCAAAGTAGCGAAAATGTTCAATTTTTGCCGATGCTCAAGAGTAAACAAATCACGCCACGCGTCCAATACACATCAACTGACGAGTCTAATATTCTTGCACAAGTGCGCTGATATTATTTATACCGTTTTTACCATAATGCAGTAGTAGTATACATAACAGAAAATCTTCTATTTTTTGTGAGAATAAAAATTCAAAATGGAAAGCAAAAGTAATGTAAGAGGGGCCTGGAGACGTGACTAATGAACAGATAAAATGTTATTTTAGTGCCAGGAATGTCTGTCATGTTTATTCTGGACACTGTATTTTGAAAATTGCATCTTTTGAAATTTGTGAGAAATTGGCCAAATTGCCAAATTCTGACCACTTTATTGGTTAGTTGAAATCGGTAAATTGGCGGTTTCTTGTACTCAATCGATAGAACAAATGGAATTCTAGAAAAATAGCTATAATTGTAGTAGACCGAGACATTGGAATTGGCCGAAAATAGGGCTCAAAGTGGGTGAAATCGCTGATGCGTAAATATCGTTGATACCGCTAACTTTGCGAGAGCACAAGTCCGTTAGTTTTTCACCAAATTTCATACTTTTGGTGTCACTATGATCGGAAAAAGATGCTCTATTATTTCATAAGAATTTTTTTTTTTTTTTCCGAAAATATTTCGACCCAGAAAATGAGTTAAGGATCGGGGGTCTCAATCCTGGAAGGGTTAAGGGCTGAACACTACAGTACTGGAAGAGCATTTGAAACTACAGTATGAAGACCTGATAATCACAAAGTGAAGTAGTTATGATAGAGGACAGAATATTTGGAAACCTTAAAACTTGCTGTATTTCCAAAATTATGTAAAAGTGGGAAAATACCTGAAACAAGACATATAAAAGAAGAAATAGCAGAAATTTCTCTGTACATATACTGTACTTCAGTCATAATCTATTATTTAACTTTATTGAGACATGAGGTGGGATAGATACCTGGACTGTGAGAAAGTATATATGGCTTTCCTGCCCTTTACCCCCTTCCCCATTCCCACTCAAAAATGAAAAAATGGATGGACAGGCAGAAAAGGAGGAAACAAAACAATTTTGTATCTTTCATAACATTTAGTCAGGTGGTTCATGTTGAAAATTTGTGCTAAACCATATCAGACATAATATCTCGCTCCATCAGGCTTCCTTTATACTTAATGCCCTTTCATATTCAATATTACTGTAAGTTTAATCAACATATATACATGAGGGAAGCAAAAGATGGCGTGATATATAACACTTTCCCTTGCTATATGTTTTTCCTACAATTTCTCACATTAAGACAACCTCATGAAGTCTATGTACACTCTAATTGACCTTCTACTGTATCTGTATTAAAAATTCATTGCAATCTCTCTCAGTTGTAATAGTATATTGCAAAATAATTTATTCTTATTTTAAGCCTGCTGCTGTGAAAGGGTTAAGTGTCTACTACACTTATGTGCATCACCACACTATACATACAAAAACTGGAGAAAAGTAATGTAAAAAATAGTGATCTAAAATGCTACCTCTACCTTGATAATCTTGTCTTGTTCACTGGGTTCAAGCTTTTTCAAGGCAAGCAGATGATGTTCAGTGCTCTCCAGCCAGCCTTTGATCTCACCAAGACCAATGATGAATCTCTCCATTTCAGCTTCCTTGGCCACCTGTTCATCCTAGCATTTCAAATATATACATAAAATAATTACAACCCAACAAAAGCATGAAATTATATTCTATATTTTCAGCATATACAGGTAAACTTAAAAGTAATGAATGTCACCTAATCATTTTATTATACAGCCTGTAGTGGTTACATCATAATGGGAATATTGTTATGATCATATTGGTTTAAAATAATAGGCATTCCACATCCACAAACCTATTTTGAAATGTTTGCAGCTTTCTCACACAGAACATTGAAGCATTCGCCCAAGATTGTTAATGAGAACAAACATATTTATGGTCTATATTCCTTGAGAGTTAAGGACAACACAATAATACTATTTACATTACATTTACTAAAGTTAAAAGTAATAGACATCTGCTAAATCAATAGTCTATACAGTAGGGCCCCCGCTTTACGGCGTTTCGCTTTATGGCATTCCACTACTACGGACATTTCAAATTATGACCAAAACTTGCTACAGTGGTACCTCGAGTTACGATGGTCCCCAAAATCGCCCTTTTATGTAAGTTTATTTTTTTAAATGCTTTTGTAGGTATATTTTTGGGGGTGTAAAAGGACTAGTCTATTTTACATTATTCCTTATGGGGATAAATTCGTTTGGTAATGGCACTTGAACAGCATTCTCGAACAAAAAAATATCGTAACTCGAGGTACCACTGTATATGGTTCCCCCACCTGTCTTTCTAATATGGTCACTGTGCTCCACCTGGTTTGTTTACATTCTCAGTGAGCACATCTCTCTATTATGTCTGGAAACTTTCCAAAATTTCAAGTGTTTTAAGGTTACTGCATATTTTATATGTACTCTGATAATTATACTTATGTGTACCTGTACCTAAATATACTTACACACTGTGGTGGCGTGCAGGTACACATTAAAATCACTAAGTCTCTCTCTACTCTTGAAGACTCCATAATAATAATAATAATAATAATAATAATAATAATAATAATAATAAAAATAATCTCTTGGGTGCACTAAATGTCGCATATTACTATGTTAATACAGCCTCTCCTCACTTAACAATGGAGATAGGGGCCTAAGACCCCTTTGCTAAACGATTTCGTCGCTAATTGAGGAATCACCCCTTACTGATATACAGTGGACCCCCGAGTTTCGGTCATAATCATTCCAGAAGGCTGTTCAAGTGCCATTACCGAACGAATTTGTTCCCTTAAGGAAAAATGTAAATTAGATTAGTCCTTTCAGACCCCCAAAAATACACATACAAAAGCACTTACAATATTAAACTTACATAATTGTTCGATTTCCGAAGTGACCGAAACTCGGGGGTCCACTGTACTTCAAAAGTGTCACCACCCAAAATTAAAACATTCAGTTTTATGATTGCTGGGAAATTCCTTTCAATCTGTGTATTATTAACGGTAATACAACATGAAATAGGTCAATGACTTACTTCCGAGATATTCCAGGAAACGTCTGCATAGCTGATTACTTGGGATTTGTTTTTTTTTTAAATCGCACTTTTTTCAGTCTTTGCATAGGGTAAGAGTGATCTTCTATAGTTACCCTTCAGGCGCGTAATGTTTTCTTGGTCACTTTTTTTTATCCTTCTCCGCCCTCCACCCTTCAATACCTCTCTATATAATGTCTATATAATGAAAGAATATAATGAATATAATGATTGTAGATGTTATGAATGAAAAGAAGCTGGATGTCCTGGCTTTAAGTGAGACAAAGCTGAAGGGGGTAGGAGAGTTTCAGTGGGGAGAAATAAATGGGATTAGATCAGGGGTTTCAAATAGAGTTAGAGCTAAAGAAGGAGTGGCAATAATGTTGAATAATCAGTTATGGCAGGTAAAGAAGGAATATAAATGTATAAATTCAAGGATTATGTGGAGTAAAATAAAGGTTGGATGTGAAAAGTGGGTTATAGTAAGTGTTTATGCACCTGGAGAAGAGAGAAGTGTAGAGGAGAGAGAGAGATTTTGGGAAATGTTGAGTAAGTGTGTGGGGAGTTTTGAACCAAGTGAGAGAGTAATTGTGGTTGGGGATCTTAATGCTAAAGTGGGTAAAAATGTTGTGGATGGAGTAGTAGGTAAATTTGGGGTGCCAGGGGTAAATGTAAATGGGGAACCATTAATTGAGCTATGTGTAGAAAGAGGTTTGGTAATAAGTAATACATATTTTATGAAAAAGAGGATAAATAAATATACAAGGTATGATATAGCACGTAAGGAAAGTAGTTTGTTGGATCATGTATTGGTGGATAAAAGTTTGATGAGTAGGCTTCAGGATGTACATGTTTATAGAGGGGCAACGGATATATCAGATCATTATTTGGTTGTAGCTACAGTTAGAGTAAAAGGTAGATGGGACAAAAAGAAAATGGCAACAGCAAGTAAGAGAGGTAAAGTGTATAAACTAAGGGAGGAGGAAGTTAGGGTGAGATATAAGCAAATATTGGCAGAAAGGTGGGCTAGTGCAAGTATGAGTAGTGGGGGGGTTGAAGAGAGTTGGGATAGTTTTAAAAATGCAGTATTAGAATGTGGGGCAGAAGTTTGTGGCTATAGGAGGGTGGGTGCAGGAGGAAAGAGGAGTGAGTGGTGGAATGAAGAAGTAAAGGGTGTGATAAAAGAGAAAAAGGTAGCTTATGAGAGGTTTTACAAAACAGAAGTGTTAATAGAAGAGCAGAGTATATGGAGAGTAAAAGAAAGGTGAAGAGAGTGGTGAGAGAGTGCAAAAGAAGAGCGGATGAAAGAATGGGAGAGGCTCTGTCAAGAAATTTTGCTGAAAACAAGAAAAAAATTTGGAGTGAGATAAACAAGGTAAGAAAGGCTAGAGAACGAATGGATTTGTCAGTTAAAAACAGAGTAGGGGAGTTAGTAGATGGGAGCTGGAGGTATTGGGTAGATGGTGGGAATATTTTGAGGAACTTTTAAATGTCGATGAAAAAGGGGGGCGGTAATTTCATGTACTGGCCAATGAGGTACAACATCGTTTAGGAGTGAAGAAGAGCAGGATGTGAGTGTGGGGGAGGTGCGTGAGGCATTACGTAGAATGAAAGGGGGTAAAGCAGCTGGAATTGACGGAATCATGACAGAAATGTTAAAAGCAGGGGGGGATATAGTGCTGGAGTGGTTGGTATTTTTGTTTAATAAATGTATGAAAGAGGGAAGGTACCTAGGGATTGGCAGAGAGCATGTATAGTTCCTTTATATAAAGGGAAGGGGGATAAAAGAGAGTGTAAAAATTATAGGGGAATAAGTTTACTGAGTATACCAGGTAAAGTGTGTGGCAGGGTTATTATTGAAAGAATTAGAGGTAAGACAGAGAGTAGGATTGCAGATGAGCAAGGAGGCTTTAGAGTGGGTAGGGGATGTGTAGATCAAGTGTTTACAGTGAAGCATATATGTGAACAGTATTTAGATAAAGGTAGAGAAGTTTTTATTGCATTTATGAATTTAGAAAAGGCATATGACAGAGTGGATAGGGGAGCAATGTGGCAAATGTTGCAAGTGTATGGAATAGGTAGTAAGTTACTGAAGGCTGTAAAGAGTTTTTATGAGGATAGTGAGGCTCAGGTTAGGGTGTGTAGGAGAGAGGAGATTACTTCCCGGTAAAAGTAGGTCTTAGACAGGGATGTGTAATGTCACCATGGTTGTTTAATATATTTATAGATGGGGTTGTAAAAGAAGTAAATGCTAGGGTGTTGGGGAGAGGGGTGGGATTAAATTATGGAGAATTAAATGCAAAATGGGAGTTGACACAGTTACTTTTTGCTGATGATACTGTGCTTATGGGAGATTCTAAAGAAAAGTTGCAAAGGTTAGTGGACGAGTTTGGGAGAGTGTGTAAAGGTAGAAAGTTAAAAGTGAACATAGATAAGAGTAAGGTGATGAGGGTATCAAACGATTTAAATAAAGAAAAATTGGATATCACATTGGAGAGAGGGATTATGGAAGAAGTAAATGTTTTCAGATATTTGGGAGTTGACGTGTCAGCGGATGGGTTTATGAAGTATGACGTTAACCATAGAATTGATGAAGGAAAAAAAGTGAGTGGTGCATTGAGGTATCTGTGGAGACAAAAAACGTTATCCATGGAGGCAAAGAAGGGAATGTACGAAAGTATAGTGGTACCAACACTCTTATATGGGTGTGAAGCATGGGTTGCAAATGCTGCAGCGAGGAGGAAGCTGGAGGCAGTGTAGATGTCCTGTCTAAGGGCAATGTGTGGTGTAAATATTATGCAGAAAATTCGGAATGTGGAAATTAGGAGAAGGTGTGGAGTTACGAAAAGTATTTGTCAGAAAGCTGAAGAGGAGTTGTTGAGGTGGTTTGGTCATTTAGAGAGAATGGATCAAAGTAGAATGACTTGGAGAGCGTATAAATCTGAAGGGGAAGGAAGGCGGGGTAGGGGTCGTCCTAGAAAAGGTTGGAGGGAGGGGGTAAAGGAGGTTTTGTGGGCGAGGGGCTTGGACTTCCAGCAAGCATGTGTGAGCGTGTTAGATAGGAGTGAATGGAGACAAATGGATTTTGGGACATGACGATCTGTTGGAGTGTGAGCAGGGTAACATTTTGTGAAGGGATTCAGGGAAACCAGTTAATTGATTTAGTTGGACTTGAGTCCTGGAAATGGGAAGTACAATGCCTGCACTTTAAAGGAGGGTCTGGAATAGTGACAGCTGGGAGGGACTATTCTCAGCTGTCGTATCTGAGCGCCTCTGCAAAGACAGTGATTATGTATGAGTGTGGTGAAAGTGTTGAATAATGATGATAATATTTTCTTTTTGGGGATTTTCTTTCTTTTTGGGTCACCCTGCCTCGGTGGGAGACGGCCGACTTGTTGAAAAAAAAAAAAAAACATATTAAAAAAAAATGAAACTCCAACTTGATAACATATCTGAAGTGGATATGGCCATATCCACCTCAGAGCCACTAAACTCGAGGTCAACATCACTTTCCACTTAAAATGGGAGAGTTATTACTACATGAAATCAGTGAATCCCAGGTGTTTGCCGTGCTGTTTGCTCTAGCTGGCATATATTTTAATTTGCATAACTCTTATACAGTGGACCCCCGACTATCGGCCAGTCTGAGTACCGGCCGACTCAAATTTCGGTTGTTTTTTTCGGCACAATTTTTCCCCGACTATTGGCCATTTCCCCGAGTTTCAGCACAGGTATCAGACCTGTCCGCGCTTGCGCGCCTCCCCACGCAGGCGTCATGAGCCAGTCTAGCTTTGTTTACCATTGAGTGAACATTACCCAGCGTGCTCATTCAAACATTTCACAATAATTTTATTGTGTTTATTGACTGTCACTGTGAAATAAGTCACCATGGGTCCAAAGAAGCTTCCTAGTGGCACCCCTGTGGTAAAGAAAGTGAGGAACACCATCGAACTGAGATTAAGGAAATTTGTTTAATGTGGAATAAGGTGCAGGAATTTGTTGAAAAACACCACCTTGAGCAAGCTGAAATAAGCCATCTCTGCAACAAGTTCAGTGACAGAGCCATACTGCACTTAAAGAACATGTTAAAGAGGTGCCAGAAACAGAGGACTGTGGACAGTCATTTTGTGAGACAGGGGTCCAGTGACTCTCAACCTGGTCCTAGTGGCATTAAAAGACCAAGAAGGGAAGTAACCCAGATAGGGTTTTGATACCTGAAGTCCTTATGGAGGGGGATTCCCTTCCAAACACCAAGCCCTCCCTCACTCCTCCTCCCTATCTTCCAGATACCAGCAAGTCTCTTCAGTAATGGTAAGTAAATGTTATTTTAAATGTAAATTTATAAATTTAATATGTGTTGTTATTATGTGTTTTGTGTATGTAAAACTATAGTTATTCTTTAAAAAATGAATTTTTTGTGAATATTTTTGGGTGTCTGAAACGGATTAATTGTATTTACATTATTTCTTATGGGAAATAATGGTTCGACTTTCGGCCAGTTCGAGTTAAGGCCTAGCTCCTGGAACGGATTACGGCCGATACTCGGGGGTCCACTGTACAGTGGACCCCCGAGTTTCGTAAAAACTTCACTCCTGAAGTCTGCTCAAGTGCCATTACCGAACGAATTTACTCCCTTAAGGAAAAATTTCACGTAGGTTAGTCTATTTCAGACCCCCAAAAATACACTTCCACAAGAACTTACAAAATTATACTTACATAATTGCACGATTTCCGGGGTATTCGTTAACCGAGGGTCCACTGTATATGTATTACAGAAAACAATAAAAAAGTAAAATACACATACAACGAGTTAAGCTTACAGAAAAATACATTAAATTCACCATCTAACATCGTTACAAAGTGGGAGGAGCTAATTGAGAGAGGGAGAGGCGAGCAGTAGCATTCAGTATCTGGTGAGTCGTCATGGGTGTTGGATGTTAGCAGTGGCGCTAAAATGTTGTGTAATTACGCTAATATTAGTAATAAAGGTTATCTATTACATTTATTCCAAATTTATATCAGAAACACGATAAATACCCTAGAACTGTAATAAAGACGCTGAAATGAATAATATATGCCATATTATGTGAGTGGGGTAAGGGCGGAGGCTGCCACTCTGATATAAGATCATAAAATAGATATACAGTGGACACCCGGTGTTCGTACTGCTCCAAACTCAAACAATTATGTAAGTGTATTTTTGTAAGTGCTTTTGTAAGTGTATTTTTGGGGGTCTAAAAGGACTAATCTAATTTACATTATTCCTTATAGGAACAAATTCGTTTGGTAATGGCACTTGAACAACATTCTGGAACGAATTAATTACGAACACCGGGGGTCCACTGTACATTGTTTACATCAGGGGAAACATGCCTAGATCACTCGTCTTAAGAAAAAACGCAAAAATAGCGTTTTTATTATTATTATTATTATTATTATTATTATTATTATTATTGTAATTTACGTACAGTAGACCCCCGGTGTTCGTCCTGCTCCAAACTCGCCCTTTTATGTAAGTGTATTTTTTTAAATGCTTTTGTAAGTGTATTTTTGGGGGTCTAAAAGGATTAGTTTACTTTACATTATTCCTTATGGGAATAAATTCGTCTGGAATGAAAAAAACACGAAAACCGGGGGTCCACTGTATAATAATAATTTATAATAATTTACAATAATAATTTATAATTGTAAGAATAAGAATAATAAATAATCGATCTGGAGTGCTTTAAATGTCATAAGTATTTCGTATTGGTTTGGTTGTTGACATTTAAAGCACTCCAGAGCGATTATTATTATTATTATGTACAATGGACCCTTGACTAACGATCTTAATCCGTTCCAGGAGCTAGACCTTTACACGAAAAAATCGTTATTTGAAACCTTATTTCCCATAAGAAATAATGTAAATACAATTAATCCGTTCCAGACATCCAAAAATATTCACAAAAAATCCATTTTTTAAAGAATAACTATAGTTTTACATACAGAAAACACACATAAATACTACATACAATATTAAATTTATAAATAAATATTGAAATAAACATTTAAAATAACATTTACTTACCTTTATTGAAGACTTGCTGGCATCTGGAAGATAGGGAGGAGGAGTGAGGGAGTGCTTAGTGTTTGGAAGGGGAATCCCCCTCCATAAAGACTTCAGGTAACAAGTCCTTATCTGGGGTTACTTCCCTTCTTGGTCTTTTAATGCCACTAGGATCAGCTTGAGAGTCACTGGAAGCCTGTCGCACAAAATAACTGTCCAGAGTCCTCTGTTTCTGGCGCCTGTTTAACATTTTCCTGAAGTGCAACATGGCTCTGTCACTGAACTGGTTGCACAGATGGCTTATTTCAGCTTGCTCAGGGTGGTTTTGTTCAACAAATGTCTGCAACTCAATCCACTTTGAACACATGTCCCTAAGCACTGAAGAAGGCACCTCCTTCACTCCCTCTTCCTCCTGTGAAGCAATAACCTCAGTAACAATCTCTTTCTTCAGTTCGATGGTGTTCCTCACTCTCTTTACCACAGGGGTGCCACTAGGAAGCTTCTTTGGACCCATGGTGACTTATTTCACAGTGACAATCACTAAACCACCAAAAAAGACAACAAATGTATTGTGAATGTTTGAAAGAGCGCACTGGGTATTGTTCACTCAAGTGTAAACAACACTAGACTGCCGTCCTGGGCGGAGGCGCGCAAGCGCAGGGCAGGCGGACAGGTCTGGTACGTACCGCTACCCGAGTAAAGATCACTACACGAGAAAAATATTGACATTAAAAAGCAATCGTTACCCGAAAAAATCATTATTTGGAATAATCGTTACTCGGGGTTCTACTGTATTAATATTATTATTATTATTATTACTATTACCATCCACATACCTTGTTTACTGAGTTTAATCATTTATTAAGCTGGCATGAGAGACACAGAGAATGTAATAATAATAATAATAATAATAATAATAATAATAATAAATAATTAATAATAATAAAAATAATAATGATAATAATAATAATAATAATAATAATAATAACAATCGCTCTGGAATGCTTCAAATGTCAGTTACGAAACCTATACAAGTGCTGCTGCACTTCTATCTTGTACTATTTGGTACACAATCAAGTTCAAATTTGTACAAATATGTAGTCTTGGAGACTTTAAAAGCTAGTGTACTGAGTGACTGTAAGGAGATTTTTTTTTTACTCGTCGGAGAGCCCGTCGTAACTCCGAGTTGTCGGTAAACGAGTACGTCAGTAAGTGAGGAGAGGCTGTATAGACATTTCCACTAATCCATCCATGATATTTTTTCAAAATTATATAAGAAGCACATTACATAACACAAACATGATACATACACACACAGAATAAAAGCTGACATAAATATGAGACGTGTTTACCAAACGGCTTGGAGTGTCGAAAGAATTATGTTTTCTCTAGACCAAACCAGTTACTGTGGGATAACTGTAGAAAAATATTCCCGCCATCTACCCAATACCTCCAGCTCCCCATCTACTAACTCCCCTACTCTGTTTTTAACTGACAAATCCATTCGTTCCCTAGGCTTTCTTAACTTTTTTATCTCACTCCAAAAATTTCTTGTTTTCAGCAAAATTTCTTGACAGAGCCTCTCCCATTCTTTCATCTTCTCTTCATTTACATTCTCTCACCACTCGCTTCACCTTTCTTTTATTCTCCATATACGTACTCTGCTCTTCTATTAACACTTCTGTTTTGTAAAAACCTCTCATAAGCTATCTTTTTCTCTTTTATTCTTCATTCCACCACTCACTCCTCTTTCCTCCTGCACCCACCCTCCTATAGCCACAAACTTCTGCCCCACATTCCAATACTGCATTTTTAAAACTATCCCAACTCTCTTCAACCCCCCTACTACTCATACTTGCACTAGCACACCTTTCTGCCAATAGTTGCTTATATTTCACCCTAACTTCCTCCTCCCTTAGTTTATACACTTTTACCTCTCTCTTACTTGCTATTGCCATTTTCTTTTTGTCCCATCTACCTTTTACTCTAACTGTAGCTACAACTAAATAATGATCCGATATATCCGTTGCCCCTCTATAAACATGTACATCCTGAAGCCTACCCATCAACCTTTTATCCACCAATACATAATCTAACAAACTACTTTCATTATGTGCTATATCATACCTTGTATACTTATTTATTCTCTTTTTCATAAAATATGTATTACTTATTACCAAACCTCTTTCTACACATAGCTCAATTAACGGTTCCCCATTTACATTTACCCCTGGCACCCCAGATTTACCTACTACTCCCTTCACAATATTTTTACCCACTTTAGCATTAAGATCCCCAACCACAAGTACTCTCTCACTTGGTTCAAAACTCCCCACGCACTCACTCAACATTTTCCAAAATATCTCTCTCTCCTCTAAACTTCTCTCTTCTCCAGGTGCATAAACACTTACTATAACCCACTTTTCACATCCAACCTTTATTTTACTCCACATAATCCTTGAATTTATACATTTATAATCCCTCTTTACCTGCCTTAACTGATTATTCAACATTATTGCCACTCCTTCATTAACTCTAACTTTATTTGAAACCCCTGACCTAATCCCATCTATTTCTCCCCTCTGAAACTCTCCTACCCCCTTCATCTTTGTCTCACTTAAAGCCAGGACATCCAGCTTCTTTTCATTCATAACATATACAATCATCTATTTCTTATCATTCGCACAACATCCACACACATTCAAACATCCCACTGTGACGATTTTCTTCTTTTTCTTTTTAGTAAATCTATACAGGAAAAGGGGTTACTAGCCCATTGTTCCCGACATTTTAGTTGACTTTTACAACACGCATTGCTTACGGAGGAAAGATTCTTATTCAACTTACCCATGGATATGAAAGGAAAAGCAATAAGAACAAGAACTCTTAAGATAAAATCAAAGAAAACTCACATGAGTGTGTATACATAAATGTTTACATGTATGTGTAGTGTGACCTAAGTATAAGTAGATGTAGCAAGACATACCTGAAATCTTGCATGTTTATGAGACAAAAAAGACACCAGTTATTATAATAATATAATAATAATATCATCATTCACTCTAAAAATGGTGTGTTGCATGAGTATGGGAGTGTTGCTGTACTAACTTGGACAACTTGTACACAATGTAAGAGTAGTATCTATATTGTGAAGTAATTATTATAATAAAAAAATATTGTGAGGTAAAAGTTTCACAAACTCATACAAACATACATGAATGAACTAAAATTGGACATGTATTAATACGTGTTTATTTCGCCTGACCAAGTGATCGCCCGCCACCCGTTCAGTTTGTGTTTTTACGTTGTCTAAACTCTGTGTATCTCGCTCTCTCTCGTTTACTATTTCGTTAACTACAGTGGACCCTCGGTTAACGAAAGGTCCCGTTAACGAAAGTTTCGGAAAACGTAAGCTTTTTTCGGAATCGGTTAGCGAAAAATTCCTCGGTTACCGAAAGGTATTAGATGTGTCCGCCTGCTCCGCGCAAGCGCAGGACACCAGTGAAGCGTTGTTTACCATTGAGAGAACATTACCTAGCGCGCTCTTTCAAAGATTCACAATATATTTGGTGTCTTTTTTGGTGGTTTAGTGATTGTCACTGTGAAATAAGTCACCATGGGTCCAAAGAAGCTTCCTAGTGGCACCCCAGTGGTAGCATTCATGGAGGGAGTGTAGCATTCATGGAGGGAGTGTAGCATTCATGCAGGGAGTGTAGCATTCATGCAGGAGTGTAGCATTCATGCAGTGTGTGTAGCATTCATGCAGAGAGTGTAGCATTCATGCAGGAGTGTAGCATTCATGCAGGAGTGTAGCATTCATGCAGGGAGTGTAGCATTCATGCAGGGAGTGTAGCATTCATGCAGGAGTGTAGCATTCATGCAGGGAGTGTAGCATTCATGCAGGGAGTGTAGCATTCATGCAGGGAGTGTAGCATTCATGCAGGAGTGTAGCATTCATGCAGGGAGTGTAGCAGGCATGCAGGGAGTGTAGCAGGCATGCAGGGAGTGTAGCAGGCATGCAGGGAGTGTAGCAGGCATGCAGGGAGTGTAGCAGGCATGCAGGAAGTGTAGCAGGCATGCAGGGAGTGTAGCAGGCATGCAGGGAGTGTAGCAGGCATGCAGGGAGTGTAGCAGGCATGCAGGAAGTGTAGCAGGCATGCAGGAAGTGTAGCAGGCATGCAGGGAGTGTAGCAGGCATGCAGGGAGTGTAGCAGGCATGCAGGGAGTGTAGCAGGCATGCAGGGAGTGTAGCAGGCATGCAGGGAGTGTAGCAGGCATGCAGGGAGTGTAGCAGGCATGCAGGGAGTGTAGCAGGCATGCAGGAGTGTAGCAGGCATGCATTAAAAGAAAAGAAGGGAAGTAACCCCAGAGAGGGACTTGTTACCTGAAGTCCTTTTGGAGGGGATTTCCATTCCAACCATTAACACCCTGCCCTGTCAGCAACTCTACCTTCCAGATGCTTGCAACTCTTCAATAAAGGTAAGTAAATGTTATTGTTTTGTTTTTTTGAGTGATTATTTTTTTGTGGAACGAATTAATTGTATTTACATTATTTCTTATGGGAAATAAGGTTTCAGATAACGAAAGATTCAGATTAAGTAATAGCTCCTGGACCGGATTAATTTCGTTAACAGAGGGTCCACTGTAGTCGGCTCATTGACGATGGCGTCTAAGCTTAGTTGTGATAAAAAGAAGAGTTGTAAGCCTCATACTTTAAGTGCCAAGTTAGAAATGATTAAACTTAGTGAACTGACTTTTTTGGGTTATCCTAGGTTCTCTACACATATGCTGCTATGTATGATAATCTATGTAACTGTATTTGTGTATACCTGAATAAACTTACTTACTAACAAGGTACGTATGTCGATGGCTGAGATAGCCATCAAATGCAGTTACATATAGCAGCATATGTGTAGAGAATCTAGGATAAACCAAAAAAGTCAGAGTGACTTACTGCTGACATGGAAAAACTTTTACACTGCCACTCACCTTTCACACATTCATATTAATATTTTAAGGTAAGTAACAAGTGTATTGTGTGTGTATTTTACTTTTGATTGTGTTTTTTAATTCCTAGTTCTATTGCTAACTTAATATATGTTAGTGTAAACTTGTTATCTAGCATTTATAAGTGGAAAAAAAAAAGTGTGCTCCACTTTACGGCGATTTCCGATTTACAACGGTAGCCTGGAACCTAACCTGCCATATACATATTTTTTTTTCAACACGAACCACTCTCATGAACCACTTTACTGACAATTAATAACTAAATACATCATATAAAAATAATTAAATATAGGATTTGCCACAATAACTGTATTCTCATCAAATCATAATTCTTTAAAAAAAATTTACCCAACTTGTACTATACTGTATTTACTATAAATAAAAGTGTCACTGTTATTAATAACATGGATAATAATCACATCAGTCTATTATCATGGTTGGGAAGAGTAAAGGCTAAAAATTTTCAGAGCTAGAAGCTCTTGACAGTCTGCATGCTACTGCAATAATAACTAAAATTTTACAGATGGGTTTAAATGTATTGTGAGATCATGGAAAGTAACTTAAGCCAAGCTAAGGAAGGGTGTTGATTACAGAGGAAGTACAGTGGTACCTCCACTTACGAGCAGCTCCCAACTCGAACAATTATGTAAGTGTATTTTTGTAGGTGCTTTTGTAAGTGTATTTTTGGGGGTCTGAAATGGATTAATCTAATTTTCATTATTTCTTATGGGAAAAAATTCCTTCGATATCGGCACTTGAATAGCCGTCTGGAACGAATTAAGCTCGTAACTCAAGGTACCACTGTAGTTCTAAACAGATTAAAGTGGTTATCTGAATTTAAAATCAACAAAAAACAAAAGGTTTCTCTATGGACTAATCTTAAACTAAAAATTTTTTTTGGAAATTCCTTGAAAACAAGCTGTAATCTACTCCTCAGAAGTCTTTGCTTATAAATGTTGACTGGGAACTCATGCAGTTAATGGTTGCTAGAGTTTAAAAAACAACAAGAGGCTCCTTCATTATCATACTTAGCTCCCCAGGATTTGGATTATTATTGCTGAAGTCAGAGAAATTAGAAAACCCCTCTAAGGAAGAGATAATGGGAAGGTGAATATTAAAGGAAAAAATCCAAAAAGGGGTTGAGGATGAGCATGAGGGCAAAAGGAGGTTATAGTTGGTACAGCAAATTAACTTCAGTTAAAAAGGCAGAGAGAGAGAGAGAGAGAGAGAGAGAGAGAGAGAGAGAGAGTCAGCATTAATGATGGGATATTTGGAATGTAAGGCAGACTAAACACCTCAGGGAACTGAAGGAGTGAAAATGAGTTCGACATGCTCTCAGATAAATGGAGAATTCTATCAAAATTAGATTATCAACAAAACCTCACAATTTTTACACAAGGCCAATGGATGGCTTCATGAGATAACCAAATATGTCTGATGTGACCAACATGCAGTTGCAAGAGCATCATTCCACATAGCCAGAAGTTGTATTAAAAAAAAGTGCATTTGCCAATAATGCAGACCAACAATATAGCAAAATATCTGCAAACATTAAATTAGTACCAAACAAATAGTCAAAAAGGGACAACCACCAGAGGAGTCTGTACAGTCATTATCTGAAACACCAGAAAACAGCAAAAGATCACCCTTTTATATCTACTGAAGATATAACACACCCAGCAGTGTTTGAAGGACAAAAGGACATAAGGAATTAAAGGTGTGGATTAATTATAATGAAGTGTTCAAGACTTCAACAAATAATGGGGCATACACTGAAGCAATAAGAATGGTGACAGAGAGAGCAGCGAATAATTTTGCTGTGAAAATTCAGGTACAACACCAATTTTTCTGGTACCCTTGGTTCCTAGGCTTTGCTGCTATATCGATTTTGCTGGATCAACAGACGTCACATAATAATTCAAATTCAAATTTTAATTTCTTTTTATGCAGTACAAGAACAATGTAGCTTACATGTAATAAAACACTGTTAAGCACTAAAGAAAGCCACTAGTATACAATGCATTTCAGGCAAACTAATCCTAATGCTTAAAGACTAACTAAGAATTATACATAGACTATTAAGTAGGATTTCTTTCGCAGTTAACTACAATTATATGCCCAATAAGGAAGGTATGAAAGAGATGAAATGTGGATGCTATGAATGAAAAGAAGCTGGATGTCCTGGCTCTAAGTGAAACAAAGCTGAAGGGGGTAGGAGAGTTTCAGTGGGGAGAAATAAATAGGATTAGGTCAGGGGTTTCTAATAGAGTTAGAACTAAGGAAAAAGTAGCAATAATGATGAAGGATAAATTATGGCAGGAAAAGAGGGAATATAAATGTATAAATTCAAGGATATTGTCAAGTAAAATAATGGTTGGATGTGAAAAGTGAGTTATAGCACGTGTGTATGTACCTGGAGAAGACAGAAGAGTAGAGAGAGAGAGATTTCGGGAAATGTTGAGTGAGTGCGTGGGGAGTTTTGAACAGTAAATAAAAATAGGGAGCCTTTAACTGAAATGTATAGAAAGAGATTTGGTAATAAGTAATACATATTTTATGAAAAAGAGGATAAATAAGTATACAAGGTATGATATAGCACGTAATGAAAGTAGTTTGTAAGATTAAGTATTGATGGATAAAACGTTGACGGGTAGGCTTCAGGATGTGCATGTTTTTAGAGGGGCAACGAATATATCGAATCATTATTTAGTTGTAGCTACAGTTAGAGTAAGAGGTAGATAGGACAAAAGGAAAATGAAGACAGCAAGTAAGAGAGAGGTGAAAGTTTATAAACTTAGGGAGGAGGAGATATAAGGTGAGATATAAGCAACTACTGGCAGAAAGGTGGGCTAGTGCAAATATGGGTAGTGGGGGGATTGAAGAGGTATGGGATAGTTTTAAAAATGCAGTGTTAGAATGTGGGGCAGAAGTTTGTGGCTATAGGAAGGTGGGTGCAGGAGAAAAGAAGAGTGATTGATGGAATGATGAGGCACTGTCAACAAATTTGCTGAGAATAAGAACAAATTTTGGAGTGAGATAAACAGGTTAAGAAAGCCTAGGAAATGAATGGATTTGTCAGTCAAAAACAGAGTAGGGAAGTTAGAAGATAGGGAGCTGGAGGTATTGGGTAGATGGCAGGAATATTTTGAGTAGGTTGTTAGACAGCAACCACCCAGGGAGGTACTACCGTCCTGCCAGGTGACTGTGAAACAGAAACCTGAAACTGTTTTACATGATAGTAGGATTGCTGGTGTCTTTTTTCTGTCTCATAAACACGATGGATAACAGGTATATCTAGCTACTTCTACTTACATGTAGGTTACACTACACAGGCATGCACATGCATATATATACATACACACATCTATGTTTTTCTTCTTTTTCTTAATAGCTCTTGTTCTTCTTTATTTCCTCTATTGTCCATGGGGAAGTGGAAAAGAATTCTTACTCCGTAAGCCATGCGTGTCGTATAAGGCGACTAAAATGCCGGGAGCAATGGGCTAGTAATCCCTTCTCCTGAACACATTTACTAAAAAAACGAATAAGAAAAGCTTTATAAAACTGGGATGTTTGAATGTGCGTGGATGTAGTGCGGATGATAAGAAAGAGATGATTGCTGGTATTATCAATGAAAAGAAGTTGGATGTCCTGGCCCTAAGCGAAACAAAGCTGAAGGGGGTAGGCGAGTTTCAGTGGGGAGAAATAAATGGGATTAAGTCAGGAGTATCTGAGAGAGTTAGAGCTAAATAAGGGGTAGCAATAATGTTGAAGGACCAGTTATGGAAGGAGAAGAGGGAATATAAATGTGTAAATTCAAGGATTATGTGGATTAAAATAAGGGTCGGATGCGAAAAGTGGGTTATAATAAGCGTGTATGCACCTGGAGAAGAGAGGAGTGTAGAGGAGAGAGAGAGATTTTGGGAGATGTTAAGCGAATGTATAGGAACCTTTGAACCAAGTGAGAGAGTAATTGTAGTAGGGGACCTAAATGCTAAAGTAGGAGAAACATGTAGAGAGGGTGTGGTAGGTAAGTTTGGGGTGCCAGGTGTAAATGAAAATGGGAGCCCTTTGATTGAACTTTGTATAGAAAGGGGTTTAGTTATAGGTAATACATATTTTAAGAAAAAGAGGATAAATAAGTATACAAGATATGATGTAGGGCATAATGACAGTAGTTTGTTGGATTATGTATTGGTAGATAAAAGACTGTTGAGTAGACTTCAGGATGTACATGTTTATAGAGGGGTCACAGATATATCAGATCACTTTTTAGTTGTAGCTAAAGTAGGAGTAAAAGGTAGATGGGATACAAGGAAAATAGAAGCAGTAAGTAAGAGAGAGGTGAAGGTTTATAAACTAAAAGAGGAGGCAGTTAGGGTAAGATATAAACAACTATTGGAGGATAGATGGGCTAGTGAGAGTGTAGGCAATGGGGTCGAAGATGTATGGGGTAGATTTAAAAATGTAGTGTTAGAGTGTTCAGCAGAAGTTTGTGGTTACAGGCGAGTGGGTGCGGGAGGGAAGAGGAGCGATTGGTGGAATGATGATGTAAAGAGAGTAGTAAGGGAGAAAAAGTTAGCATATGAGAGGTTTTTACAAAGTAGAAGTGATGCAAGGAGGGAAGAGTATATGAAGAAAAAAAGAGAGGTTAAGAGAGTGGACAAGCAATGTAAAAAGAGAGCAAATGAGAGAATGGGTGAGATGTTATCAACAAATTTTGTTGAAAATAAGAAAAAGTTTTGGAGTGAGATTAATAAGTTGAGGAAGCCTAGGGAACAAATGGATTTGACAGTTAAAAATAGGAGAGGAGAGTTATTAAATGGAGAGTTAGAGGTATCGGGAAGATGGAGGGAATATTTTGAAGAGTTGTTAAATGTTGATGAAGACAGGGAAGCTGTTATTTTGTGTATAGGGCAAGGAGGAATAACATCTTGTAGGAGTGCGGAAGAGCTAGTTGTGAGTGTGGGGGAAGTTCGTGAGGCAGTGGGTAGAATGAAAGGGGGTAAGGCAGCTGGGATTGATGGGATAAAGATAGAAATGTTAAAAGCAGCCGGAGATATAGTTTTGGAGTGGTTTGTGCTATTATTTAATACATGTATGGAAGAAGGTAAGGTACCTAGGGACTGGCAGAGAGCGAGTATTGTTCCTTTGTATAAAGGCAAAGGGGACAAAAGAGAGTGCAAAAATTATAGGGGAATAAGTCTGTTGAGTATACCAGGTAAAGTGTATGGTAGAGTTATTATTGAAAGAAAGTAAGACGGACAGCAGAATAGCAGATGAACAAGGTAGCTTTAGGAAAGGTAGGGGGTGTGTAGACCAAGTGTTTGCAGTAAAACATATAGGTGAACAGTATTTGGATAAGGGTAAAGAGGTTTTTGTGGCATTTATGGATTTGGAAAAGGCATATGATAGGGTGGATAGGGGGGCAATGTGGCAGATGTTGCAGGTGTATGGAATAGGAGGTAGGTTACTGAAAGCAGTGAAGAGCTTTTATGAGGATAGTGAGGCTCAGGTTAGAGTGTGTAGGAGAGAGGAGATTATTTCCGGTAAAAGTAGGCCTTAGACAGGGATGTGTGATGTCACTGTGGTTGTTCAATATATTTATAGATGGGGTTGTAAGAGAAGTGAATGCGAGGTCTTGGCAAGAGGTGTGGGGTTAAAAGACAAAGAATCAAATACAAAGTGGGAGTTGTCACAGTTGCTTTTTGCTGATGACACTGTGCTTTTGTGAGATTCTGAAGAGAAGTTGCAGAGGTTGGTGGATGAATTTGGTAAGATATGTAAAAGAAGAAAATTGAAAGTGAATATAGGAAAGAGTAAGGGATGAGGATAACAAAAATTAGGTGACGAAAGATTGGATATCAGATTGGAGGGAGAGAGTATGGAGGAGGTGAATGTATTCAGATATTTGGGAGTGGACATGTCAGCAGATGGGTCTATGAAGGATGAGGTGAATCATAGAATTGATGAGGGAAAAGGGTGAGTGGTGCACTTGAGTCTGTGGAGACAAAGAACTTTGTCCATGGAAGTAAAGAAGGGAATGTATGAGAGTATAGTTATACCAACACTCTTATATGGGTGTGAAGCAAGGGTGATGAATGTCGCAACGAGGGGAAGGCTGGAGGCAGTGGAGATGTCATGTCTGAGGTCAATGTGTGGTGTGAATATAATGCAGAGAATTCGGAGTTTGGAAATTAGGAGGAGGTGCGGGATTACCAAAACTATTATCCAGAGGGCTGAGGAGGGGTTGTTGAGGTGGTTCGGACATGTAGAGAGAATGGAACGAAACAGAATGACCTCGAGAGTGTATAAATCTGTAGTGGAGGGAAGGCGGGGTAGGGTCGACCTAGGAAAGGTTGGAGGGAAGGGGTAGAAGAGGTTTTGTGTGCGAGGGGCTTGGATTTCCAGCAAGCATGCGTGTGCGTATTTGATAGGAGTGAATGGAGACAAATTTTTTTTAATACTTGACGTGCTGTTGGAGTGTGAGCAAAGTAACATTTATGAAGGGATTCAGGGAAACCGGCAGGTCGGACTTGAGTCCTGGAGATGGGAAGTACAGTGTCTGCACTCTGAAGGAGGGGTGTTAATGTTGCAGTTTTATAACTGTAGTGCAAAGCCCCCTCTGGCAAGACAGTGATGGAGTGAATGATGACAAAAGTTTTTCTTTTTCAGGCCACCCTGCCTTGGTGGGAATCGGCCGATGTGTTAAAAAAAAATTTAAATGTTGATGGAGAAAGGGAAGCAGTAATTTCATGCACTGGCCAGGGAGGTATAACATCTTTTAGAAGTGAAGAAGAGCAGGATGTGAGTGTGAGGGAGGTGCGTGAGGCATTATTGTAGTATGAAAGAGAGTAAAGCAGCTGGATCTGACAGGATCATGACAGAAATGTTAAAAGCAGAGGGGATATAGTGTTGGAGTGGTTGGTATTTTTGTTTAATAAATGTATGAAAGAGGGGAAGGTACCTAGAGATTAGCAGAAAGCAAGTATAGTTCTTTTATATAAAGGTAAGGGGGACAAGAGAGATTGTAAAAATTATAGGGGAGTAAGATTACTGGGAGGGACTATTCTCAGCTGTCGTATCTGAGCGCCTCTGCAAAGACAGTGATTATGTATGAGTGTGGTGAAAGTGTTGAATGATGATGAAAGTATTTTCTTTTTGGGGATTTTCTTTCTTTTTGGGTCACCCTGCCTCGGTGGGAGACGGCCGACTTGTTGAAAAAAAAAAAAAAAAAAAGATTACTGAGTATACCAGATAAAGTGTATGGTAGGATTATTATTAAAAGAATTAGAGGTAAAACAGAGAGCAGGATTGCAGTTCAGCAAGGAGGCTTTAGAATGGTTAGATGTGTAGATCAAGTGTTTACATTGAAGCATATATGTGAACAGTATTTAGATAAAGGTATGGAAGTTTTCATTGCATTTATGGATTTAGAAAAGGCATATGATAGACTGGACAGGGAAGCAATGTGGCAGATGTTGCAAGTGTATGGAATAGGTAGTAAGTTACTAAATGCTGTAAAGAATTTTTATGAGGATAGTGAGGCTCAGGTTAGGGTGTGTAGGAGAGAGGGAGATTACTTCCCAGTAAAAGTAGGTCTTAAACAGCGATGTGTAATGTCACCATGGTTGTTTAACATATTTAGAGAAGAGTTTGTAAAAGAAGTAAATGATAGGGTGTTGGGGAGAGGGGTGGGATTAAATTATGGGGAATCAAATACAAAATGGGAGTTGACACAGTTACTTTTTGCTGATGATACTGTGCTTTTGGGGGATTCTAAAGAAAAGTTGTAAAGGTTAGTGGACGAGTTTGGGAGGGTGTGTAAAGGTAGAAAGTTGAAAGTGAACGTAGATAAGAGTAAGGTAATGAGAGTATCAAATGATTTAAAGAAAAATTGGATATCACGTTGGAGGGAGAGAGTATGGAAGAAGTGAATGTTTTCAGATATTTGGGAGTTGACCTGTCAGTGGATGGGTTTATGAAGTATGACGTTAACCATAGAATTGATGAAAGAAAAAAGGTGAGTGGTGTGTTGAGGTGTCTATGGAGACAAAAAACATTATCCATGGAGGCAAAGAAGGGAGTGTACAAGAGTATAGTGGTACCAACTCTCTTATATGGGTGTGAAGCATGGGTTGTAAATGCTGCAGCAACGAGGCGGTTGGAGGCAGTGGAGATGTCCTGTCTAAGGGCAATGTGTGATGTAAATATTATGCAGAGAATTTGTAGTGTGGAAATTAGGAGGTGTGGAGTTACTAAAAGTATTAGGCAGAGGGCTGAAGAGGGGCCATTGAGATGATTTGGTCACTTAGAGAGAATGGAACAAAGTAGAATGACTTGGAGAGCATATAAATCTGTAGGGAAAGGAAGGCAGGGTAGGGGTCGTCCCTGAAATGGTTGGAGGGAGGGGGTAAGGGAGGTTTTTTGGGCAAGGGACTTGGACTTCCAGCAAGCGTGCGTGAGCATGTTAGAGCTGTTGGAGTGTGAGCAGGGTTATATTTTGTGAAGGGATTCAGTGTATCTTACTCCATAAGAGAATTTCAAGTAGACAGCATTGGAGACTGAACTTTGTATGTATAAAATGAACAGAGAAGAGAGAAAAGTAAGGTTGCAAAACTTTGTACAAAGCACAAATACACTCTGAGCATGCCCCACTGTTTTGGATTGCCTGACCCCTATCTCAACTACAACTTCTGGACAGAACAGAGAACTGATAAAGAAAACTTATCTCTCGCTTGGACCCGGTCTGGATAAATCAGTGATCCTAACAGAGCCTTCATCACTAGAAAGATGTAAGTTGTCTTACAGTTATGTACAAGGCCAATACTGTCAAAGTACCACACTTGGCTCCACTTCGTGGACAACAAGAAGACAGCATCTATACAACAAGATAGGCAGCAAACAGCAACAACTTATCAAGACTATCACCTCACTTGAGATCATTCATTCCTAGAATGACATGTCTGGACAATGGTCATTCAGCACAACATCAAATGAAATAAAGTCAGCTGACCAAATGAAATTGCTAGCCCACAGTTGGCTCCAACTTCATCCTGTCTCCTATTTGTATGTTTCATAACAATAAAAAGGCTTTCAAATGAGCTGAGGTAGGTGACAGCTCTTCGCTTGTAAATATAGGTAGGAACTCTTAACCTAACCCTGTAAAAGCTCTTGTGTAAACAGAGAAAAGATAAAGAATGAGAAAAAAGAGAAAAGAAAGAGAAGAAAAATATAAAAAAAAACAAGAGAAAAAAGAAAAAAGTGAAAAAAAAGAAAAAAGTGAAAAAGAAAAAAAAAGAGAAAAAGAAAAGAGAAACATTTTAAAAAAAGAAATAGAAAAAATAGAAAATAAGAGAAAAAAGAAAAAAGAAAAAAAGTGAAAAAGAGAAGAGAAAAAAAGATGAGAGAGAGAAATATACTATATATATTTTATATATATTTGTTTTACATGATGGTAGGATTGCTGGTGTCTTTTTTCTGTCTCATAAACATGCAAGATTTCAGGTACGTCTTGCTACTTCTACTTACACTTAGGTCACACTACGCAAACATGTACACGTTTATTGTATACACACTCATCTGAGTTTTCTTTGATTTTATCTTAATAGTTCTTGTTCTTATTGCTTTTCCCTTTCATATCCATGGGGAAGTGGAATAAGAATCTTTCCTCCGTAAGCCATGCGTGTTGTAAAAGTCAACTAAAATGCCGGGAACAATGGGCTAGTAACCCCTTTTCCTGTATAGCTTACTAAAAAGAAGAAGAAGAAAATCGTCAAAGTGGGATGTTAAATTGATTTAGTTGGACTTGAGTCCTGGAAATGGGAAGTACAATGCCTGCACTTTAAAGGAGGGGTCTGAGATAGTGACAGCTGGGAGGGACTTTTCTCAGCTGTCGTATCTGAGCTCCTCTGCAAAGACAGTGATTATGTATGAGTGTGGTGAAAGTGTTGAATGATGATGAAAGTTTTTTCTTTTTGGGGATTTTCTTTCTTTTGGGTCACCCTGCCTCGGTGGGAGACGGCCGACTTGTTGAAAAAAAAAAAAAAAAAATTGCATTCTTTTTAGGCTGACGTTGAAAATTTTGCAATTACGTAATTCTCAAGTCTATATATGCTGTTATATACTTACACCTCCATGTTGATGCATCCTCTCCTAATTTCCTTATTTGCATTTTTTCAGTGTCTATGTTCCTGTTCACACTTATGCTATATATAAAAGGAAAACAAACCTGCATATTCTTAAGCCTGTTTGCAAGCCTAATACTGACTCGCTCCCATGTTAAAGCAATGTCATCCACTTGCTCTTTTATGGGTTGTAGCAAGGCAGGATCATCAGACAAAGAAGTAAGAGCAGCATAGGATTCGTGCAATCCTGTCAGTAAGGGCTTCTTGCGCCCCAAATCATCAATAGCATGCTGTAAAGGATGGGTATGTTCACTCCAAAAGACAGAGGTAAACTTGGACTTGGTTTTATTCTTAACAGACAGAAGGTCATTCCTTAACTAGATGTTAGCTGTGTATTTACTGTTAAATTTTTTGGAATGAGTTAGTAAATTTATAACTGGATATAATTCTAGAGTTCTTAATGATGTGTACAAAGAATTACTAATGTGATAATAGAAGAACTATTACAACAATGGATTTTTATGAATTTAAATACCTCATATACAGACACAGTAAACAAAATAACATACAGTGGTACCTTGAGTTACGATGGTCCCCAAAATCGCCCTTTTATTTAAGTTTATATTTTTAAATGCTTTTGTAAGTATATTTTTGGGGGTGTAAAAGGACTAGTCTATTTTACATTATTCCTTATGGGGATAAATTCGTTTGGTAATGGCACTTGAACAGCATTCTCGAACGAAAAAATATCGTAACTCGAGGTACCACTGTATTTGTATACAGCAATGTTTAACCACTTGGTGGGAGATGGCCAGTGTGTCAAAAAATGAAAAAAAAATGCTTATGAGATATTTTTGACATGAAGCTTCCTATAAATTTTCACACAAAAAATTTATTTAAATTTTCAGTATCATGAACTGTAAAAAAAAAAAAAAAATGATAATTTAAAATATGATGCAAGAGAATTATGATTAATGTTTATATTATGTCAAAACATCTTACATACGTACTTACAATTTTAAAACAATTTATTAATATAAGAAGCATACCTGAGCAAAATGAACTTCCCCTTGGACATTTGTTGCAGGAACAGTTGCTTCTCGCTGGTCTAATTCACACTCAGTAGTACTTAGCCATTCCTCTAAATGACTACAGTCTTTATGAATCTTGCGACTATGACGAAGGGCTTTTTCTAGAATCCCACGATGTTCAGTTACAGTGCCACCAAGCTGCAGATGCAGAAATTACTTTAGATACACTTTATATTTTGTAAAATTTGTAAATACGGTATATTATTATAATCAATGGGGAAGCACTAAACCCGTAGGATTATACAGTGCCTGTGGGGGGATGTGGAAGGCATTCAGGTATAATTCAAGGAACTGGAGCACAGATCCAATTCCCTAGATCAAAAGCCCCTCACCAGCATCAAGGAACCTTCCTTGAGGGGTAAATACGGTATAGAGTTAGCTCCTGCTTAACAACCTAGATAGTGACCTAAGAAAAAGTTTGTTAAGTACATCATATTTTTTTCATTGAAATCCATTATATCTCGAGATGCAGACCATGACAATAATATTCCATATCAAATTCCCATTAATTTTTGTTTTTAGTGTTATGAAATTTATAACTATGTACTGTGCTCATGACAATGACTTCCCTCTCTCCCATTCCCTACCTCACTCTCTCCCTACACCTCTTTTTTTTTTTTTTACTCTCCTATGCCCTCCTCCTCCAGATGAATGTGGCTCCCAACTGAGAATTGTTATTACATTCACAGGGTGGAGTGCTAAGCCTGGAGGGATCATATCCTACCTGAGGAAATAGAAAGCAATCAGGTTCAACCCCAGGAAAGAGAGGACAGGCCCAATTCTTTGGATCAAAGTTCCTCACTGATACTACATTTCAGATGCCCCTCCAAACTGCAAATAAGCCCACCCCTCCTTTAGAGTGTAGGTACTGTATTTTCCACCTTCAGAACTCGAGTCCAATTAACAGGTTTCCATCATCAATCTATCACCTCATTTACTCAATACATATATCAAGGTCATCGTCAAGAGATTTATAGTCATTCATTATTTACTGGACCTCATCCTGAAAAGATTTAGTCATTTTTATTTTTTATTGGGGCAAGTACAAATCCTTGTGGAACTCCACTTGTGACATCTTCCCTCCATAACATTTTCCTTCCAATAACTTTGCATTTTTCTCTCAAACAGAAAGTCTCTCAACCATTTTAATAATTTACCATTTATCTATTCTAGGTTTCAGGTTTGCAAATTTACCCTTTCACTGTCAAGACCCCTGCTCACAAACTTGCTCTCAGTGTCAAAGTATTTAAAAAAAAAAAATTTTCTTATAAAATGATAAGAGAATCATTTCCCGATGGTAATGACACCAAAAGTATAAAATTTGATAGAAAACTTATGGAATTAAGCTCTCGAAAAGTTAGGGGTCTCGGCGATATATACCCATCGGTTATTTCCCCCACTTTGAGCCCTATTTTCAGCCATTTTCATTGTTCCAGTCGACCAAACTCATAGCTATTTCACTAGAACTAAATTTGTTCTATCGATTGAGTACAAAAAACCACCCATTTACTGATTTCAACTACCTAATAAAGTGGTCAGAAATTGGCAATTTGGCCAATTTCACACAAATTTCAAAAGATACCAGTTGCAAAAGGGTCCAGAATAAACAATGCAGACATTCCTGGCACTAAAATAACATTTTCTCTGTTCATCAGTAATGTCTCCAGGCCCCTCTTATATTACTCTTGCTTTCCATTTTGAATTTTTATTCACACAAAAAATAGAAGATTTACTGTTATGCAGACTACTGCATTATTGTAATAACTGTATAAATAATGTCAACCTATTTGTGACTACGTATTAGACTGGCCAGTTGGACATGTATTGGACAGTGACGTCATCTGTTTACTCTTGAACATCAGCAAAAATTGAACATTTCCGCTACTTTGAGCTCAATTTCATGGTACTTTTCATCGATAAACCAATCAAAATCATCTCTATTTCTGTAATATATCTTCCATTCTATCAAATTAGACCAAGAAAACGAGAACACAACCGCTTGTAAGCCATACCTATACATCACTGACAGTGAAAGAGTTAATCTCTCATGGGTCACTATCAAAGGTTTCTTTTTAAAATCTAGATAAATACAATCTGCACATCCATTCAGCTCCTGAACAATTTCTGTGATTGCCAAATTGTTTACTCATCAGTAGTTTGTTCTCCTCCAATTGTTTTATCCACTTTTCTCCAATGACTTTTTACAATATTTTTACACCACTTGCCAATTAAACTGACCTATAGTTTAAAGTTTTCCTTATTACCTTTTTCAAATACTGGCAAAAATGTGTACCATTTGCTTGCCCCCCCAAAAAAAAAGTTATATATTAATTATGACTTGGACCTGATGACCACAGTCGTTGGCCTCACAGTGTAGATGTGAACTTCTTAACAAATGAGGATGAGGCAGCAACTCTTATTTGTTATGATTCTTAGAGTGGAAAGAAGGAGATAGACACTTGTGTTTGAACATGTTATTGTCACTGACTTCAATCCCAGAATAAATAAGAAATCTACAACTATAAACCTCTACCACACAATTAACCCTTTCGGGGTCGGTGCCGTACTAGTACGTTTTACGAGCAGGGGTTGGTGCCGTACTAGTACGTGTAAATTCTAGCGGCTTCAAATTAAGCAGGAAACGGCTGGTACGCCTACATATGAAAGAATGGGTCTATGTGGTCAGTGTGCGCAGTATAAAAAAAAATCCTGCACCACACACTGCATGAGAAAAAAAACTTTGACGGGTTTTTTTCGTTTAAAACGCCGACTTTGCAGTCTATTTTCGTATGGTATTTATTGATGTATTCTCATTTTTTTGGTCTCATGTGATAGAAAGGAAGATATATTACAGAAATAGAGATGATTTTGATTGGTTTGACAATGACAAGTACCTTGAAATTGAGCTCAAAGAAGCGAAAATGTTTGATTTTTGCCAATGTTCAAGAGTAAACAAATCACACCATGTGTCCAATACACATCAACTGGCGAGTCTAATATTCTTGCACAAGTGCACTGATATTATTTATACCATTTTTACAATGATGCCTTTGTATACATAACAGTAAATCTTCTATTTTTTGTCAGAATAAATTCAAAATGGAAAGCAAAAGTAATGTAAGAGGGGCCTGGAGACATGACTAATGAACAGAGAAGATGTTATTTTAGTGCCAGGAATGTCTACCTTATTTATTCTGGACCCTATTTTGAAATTGGCATCGTTTGAAATTTGTGTGAAATTGGCCAAATTGTCATTTTCTGACAACCATTTTGGGTAGTTGAAATTGGTAAATAGGTGGTTTCTTGGACTCAATCGATAGAAGAAATGGAGTTCTAGCAAAATAGCTATGATTTTAGTGGACTGGAACATTGGAATTGGCCAAAAATAGTGCTCAAAGTTGGTGAAATCGCCGATGCGTAAACATCTTCAAGACCGATAACTTCGCGAGAGCATAATTCCGTAAGCTTTCATTCGAATTTCAAACTTTTAGTGTCGTTATGATCGGAAAAAGATTCTCTATCATTTCATAAGAAAAAATTATTTTTTTTTCCAAAAAAATTTCGACCCTGAGAACGTGTTTCCGAGAAGGCCTGTCGACCCCCAAAGGGTTAATGAAGTACCATGCTAATAAATATATAAGGACATTTTTTTATCAAATTGCTTAAGAATAGAGCATCCTCTATCAAACAATAATCTTTCATGCAATATAGAAATAACTGACTGCAAGGGGCTTGGACATACAGTAGGCATGTGTGAGTGTGTTAGATAGGAGTGAATGGAGACAAATGGTTTTTGGGACTAGATGAGCTGTTGGGAAAACCGGTTAGCCGGACTTCAGCCCTGGAGGTGGGAAGTACAATGCCTGCACTTTAAAGGAGGGGTTTGGGATATTGGTCGTTTGGAGTGACATCTGTAAAGACAGTGATTATGTGTGATTGATTGTGAAAGAGTTGAATGATGGTGAAAGTGTTTTTTTTTTTTTGGGTCACCTCGACTCGGTGGGCAATAGCCAACGTATTGAAAAAAATACATATAAATGTTTTTGATAACGAGTTTCCTCTGAGAATCTCCCTTGACTGAGATGGTACTTTTATGAAAAATCTTTACAAGACATTAAGCTACCTTGGCCTTTAATTCATCTTTAGGAACACCTAAGGGATATTATGAAAAATTACCCCACAATACTTCAGCTACAACATATATGAAGGAGGTGATACTTGCATGCACTAAGCAATAAGACTTTGTGGCATGCTGAGAATTACCTAAGCAAGCAGAAACATTTAAGTACACATGTAAAAAGAAATAAACAAAATATGGTAGAAATGGAAAAACAACTGGTAAAAATAAAAAAAATTGAAAAACCTAGCCATCAAAGAGTGATCATTTCGGTTAAAAAAGTAGGGATGTAAAAGTATTTATGCAAAAACATACTTTTTTTAAAGCCAGAACAGAAGGTATTAAAAATACATGTGATGTGCTAAGAACAGACACAGTAAGGAATGAAAACATAAGGGAATGATGTGGAGTTCAGTAGTGTAATTTTATGTAACTGTGAAGCAACGTATATTAGTGTAGTCATGAAGAAAAAATGGATAATGTAAAAAAAAAAAAAAATATGAATGAATTTCAGACTAGGATAAGATGAGAAAAAAGTTTGCACAATGACAAACAGTGTGCATATGGATAATGCATGGGAAGTAGCAAAGAGCAAGATTGCTTTATTGCACATTGCAAAAAAAAAAACAATGACAACCTGTTCTGGGGATTATACTGGTTATGTGCTTTTACACCAAGTTAGTGAAATTACTAAAATTCCTCTGCAGAAGCCTGCCAAAGAATGGTGAAGAAAGTTTTTAGTAATGTTGTTAAGTGTACAAGGTACTGTAGCACTGTATAAAAGATTGGGTGCCACTTCTTAAAAATTGTTTCCTCTAATCCTACAATACTTTTCCTTCCTTTCCTAGAATAAGAATAATAGTGATGATTAAAAGAACAATGAAGACTATAAATAAATATCATTCTTTCCTTCAACACACCCTCCGTATATATGTAGGTAGGTAGACAGCAACTGCCCAGGGAGGTACTACCATACTGCCAAGTGTGTAAAACGGATGCCTGTATTTGTTTTACCTGATGGTAGGAGATTGCTGGTGTATTTTTCTGTCTCATAAACATGCAAGATTTCAGGTACGTCTTGCTACTTATATTTACACTTAGGTCACATTACACATGCATGTACACGTTTATGTATACACACTCATCTGAGTTTTCTTTAATTTTATCTTAATAGTTCTTGTTCTTATTACTTTTCCTTTCATATCAATGGGGAATTGGAATAAGAATCTTTTCTCCGTAAGCCATGCGTGTTGTAAAAGTCAACTAAAATGATGGGAGCAATGGGCTAGTAACCCCTTTTCCCATATAACTTACTAAAAAGAAAAAGAAGAAAACCGTCAAAGTAGGATGTTTGAATGTGCGTGGATGTAGTGCGAATGATTAAAGAGAGATGATTGTGGATGTTATGAATGAAAAAAAGCTGGATGACCTGGCTCTAAGTGAAACAAAGCAGAAGGGGGTAGGAGAGTTTCAGTGGGGAGAAATAAATGGGATAAGGTCAGGGGTTTCAAACAGAGTTAGAGCTAAGGAAGGAGTAGCAATAATGTTGAAGGATAAGTTATGGCAGGAAAAAAAAAAAATAAATGTATAAATTCAAGGATTATGCAGAGTAAAATAAGGGTTGGATGGGAAAAGTGGGTTATAGTAAATGTTTATGCACCTGGAGAAGAGAGAGGTGTAGAGCAGAGAGAGAGAGAGATTTTGGGAAATGTTGAGAGAGTGCATGGGGAGTTTTGAACCAAGTGAGAGAGTACTTGTGGGTAAAAATGTTGGAGATAGTACAGTGTAACCTCAGTTTTCGTATGCCCCAGTTTTCGTAGAATTCGGCTTTCAATTACTTTTTTTGTTGAAATTTTGTCCCAGTTTTCGTACATCTGCTCAGTACCAAACGCATCTGCGTGACTCAGCCAATAATCCATTGTTTTTTGTGCTTGTTTATTGAGTGTGACTGCTAAATAAGCCACCATGGGGCCAAAGAAATTTCCGAGTGCCAGCCCTTTGATAAAGAATGCGAGAAACAAGATAAAATTCAAGAAAGAACTCGTACCAAAGTACGAAAGTGGCGTACGCATGTTTATATGCTATGTAATGTGTTTCTTATATAATTTTGAAGAAAATATCATAGATGGATTAATGAAAATGTCTATATTAACATAAAATAAGACATTTAATGGCCCAAGTGTGATTATTATTAGTACAGAGGAACCCTGGATTTCATACTTAATCCATTCCAGAAGGTCAGTCTAAATCCAAAACGTACACAAACCGAAGTAATATTTCCCATAAGAAATAATGCAAAAACAATTAATCCGGTCCAGACACCCAAAAATATTAACAAAAAAATAATTTTTTTAAAGAATAACTAGTTTTACATACAGAAAACAATGAGAAATAAATATAAAGCACTAATGAAATGGATAAATAAACATTTAAAGCACTATTACATACAGTGGACCCTTGAATTTCGTTCCCATTGAATACAGTGGACCCCCGAGTTTCGTAAGGCTCATATTTCGTAAAAATCGTGTTTCGTAAGCTTTTTTCGATTTCGTGTATCATAAACTGGCTCATGTTTCGTAACGTATTAGACCTGTCCGCCTGCTCCGCGCCTGCGCAGGACGCCCGCCAGTGAAGCGTTGTTTACCATTGAGATAACATTACCCAGCGCGCTCTTTCAAACATTCACAATACATTTGGTGTCTTTTTTGGTGGTTTAGTGATTGTCACTGTGAAATAAGTCACCATGGGTCCAAAAAAGCTTCCTAGTGGCACCCCAGTGGTAGCATACATGCAGGGAGTGTAGCATTCATGCAGGGAGTGTAGCATTCATGCAGGGAGTGTAGAAGGCATGTAGGGAGTGTAGCAGGCATGCAGGGAGTGTAGCATTCATGCAGGGAGTGTAGCATTCATGCAGGGAGTGTAGCAGGCATGCAGGGAGTGTAGCATTCATGCAGGGAGTGTAGCATTCATGCAGGGAGTGTAGCAGACATGCAGGGAGTGTAGCAGGCATGCAGGGAGTGTAGCAGGCATGCAGGGAGTGTAGCAGGCATGCATTAAAAGAAAAAGAAGGGAAGTAACTCCAGAGAGGGACTTGTTACCTGAAGTCCTTTTGGAGGGGGATTTCCCTTCCAACCACTAACACCCTGCCCCTGTCATCATCCCTATCTTCCAGATGCCTGCAACTCTTCAATAAAGGTAAGTAAATGTATATATATACAGTGGTACCTCGAGTTACAATGGTCCCCAAAATCGCCCTTTTATGTAAGTTTATTTTTTTAAATGCTTTTGTAAGTATATTTTTGGGGGTGTAAAAGGACTAGTCTATTTTACATTATTTCTTATGGGAATAAATTCGTTTGGTAATGGCACTTGAACAGCATTCTCGAACGAAAAAATATCGTAACTCGAGGTACCACTGTATATTGTTTTTAATTATTTAGTATGTGAATATTTTTTTGTGGAACGGATTAATTGTATTTACATTATTTCTTATGGGAAATAAGGGTTCGAATTTCGTAAACTTCGTGTTAAGTAATAGCTCCTGGAACAGATTAATTACGATATTCGGGGGTCCACTGTATCGAGAAATTTGAAAATCGGCAACTTTTTTTGTCAAAATATTGGCTTGATTTTTGTGATTTAGCTTAGAAATCGGCGGTCGTATGAAACGCGTCCGAGCGGCCTCCCAGCCGCCGCGGGCACACACACACCATTCAGAGTCAGTCTGGCATTGTATCTCGGCGAGTGACAATCACCTCACGCGTTCATATGATACATTTCTTAATATTTCATTCGTTTTAGTGCTTGCAACTGCTAAATAAGTCACCATGGGCCCAAAGAAAGCTCCTAGTGCCAGCTCTTTGCTAAAGAAGGCGAGAAACATGATAGAATTCAAGAAAGAACACACCAGACAGGGTACTTCCCCTCACCAGGCAGGGTACTTCCCCACACAAACCAGCCAGGGTACTTCCCCACACAAACTAACCAGGGTACTTCACCACACAAACCAGCCAGGGTACTTCCCCACAAACCAGCCAAGGTACTTCCCCACACAAACCAGCCAGGGTATTTCCCCACACCAAGCTCAAACAAATGTCTTAATTTAGGTTAAATGTTTTATTCTAGGATAATATAGACATTTTCATTAATCCATCTATATTTTCTTCAAAATTATACAAGAAACACGTTACATATCATATAGCATATAAACATTGATACAATGTTTATATGCTATCGAGTGGTGAGTCAGGTGGAGAGTAAACATCACATTTTCTCTGATGTAGCGTTAGAGAAAACTGTGAATCTGGCATCTGGTGCAGTAACTGCCATTCATACATGTTTGTTTACAATTCTCAGTTTGAATTATTCATTACTTCTCCCTTTGTTTATGATGGCATCTAAAGGTAGTTGTTAGAAATTATTAAACTCAGTGAACATGGTAATAATATGGCTGTATAGTGTAATAATATGGCTGTGTAGTGTAGCCCAGGGGGGGCTACATATGTGTACCTACGTCTACAGGCTACCTACACTGAATTCCTACAAATAAATACTACACACCTCACCTCTCTCCCTACATTAAGACTACAAATATTTTAAGATAAGTAATGAATGTACTGTGGCAGTAAAAAAACAAAGAAGGGAAGTAACCCCGGAAAAGGACTTGGTACCTGAAGTCTATGGAAGGGGATTCCCCTTCCAAACAATAGTAACTCTTCCATCCTCTACCCTCCTCCCATCTTCCACACATCAACAACTCTTCAATAAAGGTAAGTGTCATGTTATTATTGTTTTATTCTTCATGTCTCATTATTTTCTGTGTAGATAAATGTACATTACATGTAAAACAAAATATTTTTTTAATATTTCTTTAATATTTTTGGGTGTCTGAATGGATTAATTTGATTTACATTATTTCTTATGGGGAAAATGTTTTGAAAATCGTGAATTTTGAATTTCGGCGGACACTCTGGAACGGATTAATCACGAAATTCAAGGGTCCACTGTATCTTTATTGAAGACTCTTGTTGGCGTATGGAAGAAGGCGAGGAGGGAAGAAAGAGGAGAGCTTATTGTTTGGAAGGGAAATCCCCCTCCATAAGGACTTTCTTTGGGCCCATGGTGACATATTTCGCAGTCGCACTCAATAGTTAAGCACAAAAAAACAATGGATTATTACGAAATGTTTCGGATGAAAGCGCAAAGTAATGCTCACTCGACCAGTGACAGAGCCAGACTGAGATGTACACATGAGTGGCGGTGTCCGGGCAGGCGGACGCGTCTGATACGTACGATTTCCTGGTGGAGGTACGAAATCCGGACCAAAATTTTGCCCAAAAATGTGGTCTAAATCCGAAGCGTACGTATTCGGTGCGTATGAAATCCAGAGTTCCAATGTACATATTACGTAATGTTTTCTCTGGTCCAGCACCAAAGAAAACGTGTATGAATCTGCGTTTGGTCTAGTCACTCCCGCTTTTGTTTACAATTCTTGGAATGAATTATTCATTACTTCTCCCTTCGTTTATGATGGCATCTAAAGGTAGTTGTTAGACATAATTAAATTCAGTGAACAAGGTACAGTGGTACCTCTACTTACGAGCAAAATTCGTTCCAGTCGGCTATTCAAGTGCCGATACCGAAGGAATTTTTTCCCATAAGAAATAATGAAAATTAGGTTAATCCATTTCAGACCCCCAAAAATACACTTACAAAAGCACCTACAAAAATACATTTACATAATTGTTCGAGTTGGGAGCTGCTCGTAAGTAGAGGTACCACTGTATGTCGATGGTAATAATATGGCTCTGGGCCGCAGTGTAGGTAGCCGGTAGGTGTAGCCCAGGCGGGCTACACCTACCGGCTACCTACACTGACTTCCTACAAATAAATACTCTCACCTCTAATCCAATATTAAGACGGATTAATTGGATTTACATTATTTCTTATGGGAAATACTGCTTCAGTTTTCATAGGATTCAGTTTTCATCAGACTATTTCGAACAGATTCATCACGAAAACCGAGGTTCCACTGTAGTAGATATATTTGGGGTGCCAGGGGTAAATGAAAATGAGGAGCCATTAAATGAACTATGTGTAGAAAAAGAGGATAAATAAGTATACAAGATTTGATATAGAACATAATGAAAGTAGTTTGTTAGATTATGTATTAGTGGATAAAAGATTGATGGGTAGGCTTCAGGATGTACATGTTTATAGAGGGGCAAAAGATATATCTGACCATTATCTAGTTGTAGCTACAGTTAGAGAAAGAGGTAGACAGAACAAAAATAAAATGTAAACAGCAAGAGAGAGGTATAAGTTTATAAACTAAGGGAGGAGGAAGTTAAGATGAGATATAAGCAACTATTGGCAGAAACGTGAGCTAGTTCAAGTATGGGTAGTGGGGGAGTTGAGAGATGGGATAGTTTTAAAAATGTAGTATAAGAATGTGGGGAAGAAGCTTGTGGTTATAGGAGGGTGGGTGCAGGAGGAAAGAGGAGCCATTGGTGGAATGATGAGGTAAAGGGTGCAACAAAAGAGAAAAAGGTAGCTTATGAGAAGTTTTTACAAAGCAGAAGTGATATAAGAAGGGCAGAGTATATGGAGAGTAAAAGAAAGGTGAAGAAAGTGGTGAGAGAGTGCAAAAAGAGAGCAAATGCAAATGACAGAGTGGGAGAAGCACTGTCAAGAAATTTTGCTGAGAATAAAAAAAAAAAAATTGAAGTGAGATTAACAAGTTAAGAAAGCCTATGGAACAAATGGATTTGTCAGGTAAAAACAGAGTAGGAGAGTTAGTAGATGGCACGAATATTTTGAGGAACTTTTAAATGTCGAAGAAGAAAGGGAGACAGTAATTTCATGCACTGGCCAGGGAGGTATAACATCTTTTAGATATGAAGAAGAGCAAGTTGTGAGTGTGGGGGAGGTGTGTGAGGCACTACGTAGAATGAAAGTAAGTAAAGCACCAGGAACTGACAGGATCATGACAGAAATGTTAAAAGAAGGGGGAAATATAGTATTGGAGTGGTTGGTAAATGGGGAACCATTAATTGAGCTATGTGTAGAAAGAGGTTTGGTAATAAGTAATACATATTTTATGAAAAAGAGGATAAATAAATATACAAGGTATGATATAGCACGTAAGGAAAGTAGTTTGTTGGATTATGTATTGGTGGATAAAAGGTTGATGGGTAGGCTTCAGGATGTACATGTTTATAGAGGGGCAACAGACATATCAGATCATTATTTGGTTGTAGCTACAGTTAGAGTAAAAGGTAGATGGGACAAAAAGAAAATGGCAACAGCAAGTAAGAGAAATGTAAAAGTGTATAAACTAAGGGAGGAGGAAGTTAGGGTGAGATATAAGCAACTATTGGCAGAAAGGTGGGATAGTGCAAGTATGAGTAGTGGGGGGGTTGAAGAGAGTTGGGATAGTTTTAAAAATGCAGTATTAGAATGTGGGGCAGAAGTTTGTGGCTATAGAAGGGTGGGTGCAGGAGGAAAGAGGAGTGAATGGTGGAATGAAGAAGTAAAGGGTGTGATAAAAGAGAAAAAGGTAGCTTATGAGAGGTTTTTACAAAACAGAAGTGTTAATAGAAGAGCAGAGTATATGGAGATTAAAAGAAAGGTGAAGAGAGTGGTGAGAGAGTGCAAAAGAAGAGCGGATGAAAGAATGGGAGAGGCTCTGTCAAGAAATTTTGCTGAAAACAAGAAAAAATTTTGGAGTGAGATAAACAAGGTAAGAAAGCCTAGGGAACAAATGGATTTGCCAGTTAAAAACAGAGTAGGGGAGTTAGTAGATGGGGAGCTGGAGGTATTGGGTAGATGGCGGGAATATTTTGAGGAACTTTTAGATGTCGATGAAAAAAGGGAGGTGGTAATTTCATGTACTGGCCAGGGAGGTACAACATCGTTTAGGAGTGAAGACGAGCAGGCTGTGAGTGTGGGGGAGGTGCGTGAGGCATTACGTAGAATGAAAGGGGGTAAAGCAGCTTGAACTGACGGGATCATGACAGAAATGTTAAAAGCAGGGGGGGATATAGTGCTGGAGTGGTTGGTATTTTTGTTTAATAAATGTATGAAAGAGGGAAGGTACCTAGGAATTGGCAGAGAGCATGTATAGTTCCTTTATATAAAGGGAAGGGGATAAAAGAGAGTGTAAAAATTATAGGGAATAAGTTTACTGAGTATACCAGGTAAAGTGTATGGCAGGGTTATTATTGAAAGAATTAGAGGTAAGACAGAGAGTAGGATTGCAGATGAGCAAGGAGGCTTTAGAGTGGGTAGGGGATATGTAGATCAAGTGTTTACAGTGAAGCATATATGTGAACAGTATTTAGATAAAGGTAGAGAAGTTTTTATTGAATTTATGGATTTAGAAAAGGCATATGATAGAGTGGATAGGGAGCAATGTGGCAAATGTTGCAAGTGTATGGAATAGGTAGTAAGTTACTGAAGGCTGTAAAGAGTTTTTATGAGGATAGTGAGGCTCAGGTTAGGGTGTGTAGGAGAGAGGGAGATTACTTCCGGTAAAAGTAGGTCTTAGACAGGGATGTGTAATGTCACCATGGTTGTTTAATATATTTATAGATGGGGTTGTAAAGAAGTAAATGCTAGGGTGTTGGGGAGAGGGGTGGGATTAAATTATGGAGAATTAAATGCAAAATGGGAGTTGACACAGTTACTTTTTGCTGATGATACTGTGCTAATGGGAGATTCTAAAGAAAAGTTGCAAAGGTTAGTGGACGAGTTTGGGAGAGTGTGTAGAGGTAGAAAGTTAAAAGTGAACATAGATAAGAGTAAGGTGATGAGGGTATCAAACGATTTAAATAAAAAAAAATTGGATATCACATTGGAGAGAGGGATTATGGAAGAAGTAAATCTTTTCAGATATTTGGGAGTTGACGTGTCAGCGGATGGGTTTATGAAGGATGAGGTTAACCATAGAATTGATGAAGGAAAAAAGGTGAGTGGTGCATTGAGGTATCTGTGGAGACAAAAAACGTTATCCATGGAGGCAAATAAGGGAATGTATGAAAGTAAAGTGGTACCAACACTCTTATATGGGTGTGAAGCATGGGTTGCAAATGCTGCAGCGAGGAGGAGGCTGGAGGCAGTGGAGATGTCCTGTCTAAGGGCAATGTGTGGTGTAAATATTATGCAGAAAATTCGGAATGTGGAAATTAGGAGAAGGTGTGGAGTTACTAAAAGTATTTGTCAGAGGGCTGAAGAGGGTTTGTTGAGGTGGTTTGGTCATTTAGAGAGAATGGATCAAAGTAGAATGACTTGGAGAGCATATAAATCTGTACGGGAAGGAAGGCGGGGTAGGGGTCGTCCTAGAAAAGGTTGGAGGGAAGAGGTAAAGGAGGTTTTGTGGGCGAGGGGCTTGGACTTCCAGCAAGCATATGTGAGCGTGTTAGATAGGAGTGAATGGAGACGAATGGTTTTTGGGACATGACGATCTGTTGGAGTGTGAGCAGGGTAACATTTTGTGAAGGGATTCAGGGAAACCAGTTAATTGATTTAGTTGGACTTGAGTCCTGGAAATGGGAAGTACAATGCCTGCACTTTAAGGAGGGGTCTGAGATAGTGACAGCTGGGAGGGACTATTCTCAGCTGTCGTATCTGAGCTCCTCTGCAAAGACAGTGATTATGTATGAGTGTGGTGAAAGTGTTGAATGATGATGAAAGTATTTTCTTTTTGGGGATTTTCTTTCCTTTTGGGTCACCCTGCTTCGGTGGGAGACAGCCGACTTGTTGAAAAAAAAAAAAAATGTATGAAAGAGGGGAAGGTACCAAGGATTGGAAGAGAGCATGTATAGTTCCTTTATATAAAGGGAAGGGGGACAAAACAGATTATAAAAATTATAGGGGAATAAGTTTACTGAGTATACCAGGTAAAGTGTATGGTAGGGTTATTATTGAAAGAATTAGAGGGAAGACAGGGAGCAGGATTCCAGAGGAGAAAGGAGGCTTTAGAATGGGTAGGGGATGTGTAGATCAAGTGTTTACATTGAAGCATATATGTGAACAGTATTTAGATAAAGTTAGGGAAGTTTTCATTGCATTTATGGATTTACAAAAGGCATATGACAGACTGGACAGGGGAGCAATGTGGCAGATGATACAAGTGTATGGAATAGGTAGTAAGTTACTAAATGCTGTAAAGAGTTTTAATGAGGATAGCGAGGCTCAGGTTAGGATGTGAAGGAGAGAGGGAGATTACTTCCCAGTAAAAGTAGGTCTTCGACAGGGATGTGTAATGTCACCATGGTTGTTTGACATATTAATATATGGGGTTGTAAAAGAAGTAAATGCTAGGGTGTTCGGTAGAGGGGTGGGATTAAATTATGGGAAATCAAATACAAAATGGGAGTTGACACAGTTACTTTTTGCTGATTATACTGTGCTTTTGGTGGATTCTAAAGAAAAGTTGCAAAGGTTAGTGGATTAGTTTGGGAGGGTGTGTAAAGGTAGAAAGTTGAAAGTGAACACAGATAAGAGTAAGGTAATGAGAGTATCAAATAATTTAGATAAAGAAAAATTGGATATCACATTGGAGGGAGTATGGCAATGTGTGGTGTAAATATTATGCAGAGAATTCCTAGTGTGGAAATTATAAGGAATCGTGGAGTTACTAAAAGTATTAGTCAGAGGGCTGAAGAGGGACTGTTGAGATGGTTTGGTTATTTAGAGAGAACGAAACAAAGTAGAATGACTTGGAGAGCATGTATATCTGTAGGGAAAGGAAGGCGGGGTAGGGGGTCGTCCTAGAAAGGGTTGGAGGGAGGAGGGTAAAGGAGGTTTTGTGGGCGAGGGGCTTGGACTCCCAGGGTGTATGAGCATGTTAGATAGGAGTGAATGGAGACGAATGGTTTTTGGGACTTGACGAGCTGTTGGAGTTTGAGCAGGGTAATATTTTGTGAAGAGATTCAGGGAAACCGGTTAGCCGGACTTAGAGTCCTGGAAATCAGAAGTACAATGCCTGCGCTTTAAAAGAGGGGTTTGGAATATTGGCAGTTTTGATGGACATCTAAACTGTTGTATCTGAGTGCCTCTGCAAAGACAGTGATTATGTATGAGTGATGGTGAAAGTGCTGAATGATGATGAAAGTTTTTTCTTTCTTTTTGGGTCACCCAGCCTGAGTGGGAAGCGGCCAACGTGTTAAAAAAAATAATATATAAAAAAAAAGCAATGGAATTTATTTAGCAATGATGTAAAAAAAATAATGTTAAAAGAATTACTTGCACATAAATTAGAAAGAAAAACTGTGCAAATTGATGATGGAAAAATAAGACACAAATGCAGTATAAGGAAATACTTTATTAACTACATATTGCCCACACAATGGGCTTTATCAAGTAACAAATAGATCTGTTTGTGACTTGAAAAATCCCACTGTTTGGGTAAAACGTAGTCAATAAATGATCACATTATGCTGCATTTGTATTTTAACATAGTTGGTATTTTATACCACTCATCTGCAAATTAATGATTATGTGCATGAAACATACAGGTTCAGTAATACATACGCATCTCACTGGAGAAAAAGTCTGCATTGAAAGTGCACAATTATTTTTAATAATCCAATCTACACTTTAATGCCCGAGTTAATAAGATGAAATTACCTAGAAATAGGGGTAACATAACAGGCAAGACAGCAACAGTTTGCTAGTCACATACCACTGCTAGTTGCTAGCTACTGTATTTCTATTTTCACAAACTCAGACAATTCTAGTAAAGGTTTCATTCAGTTAAAGGTTCAACATATAAAATATATGGAACACCAACTTTATTATAAAGTGCTTTCAACTGGTCTAGCTGAAGAGTAAGGCCATCTGGATCTGAAGATTGCCCTTCTTTAACTATTTTACGGCCTGTTGCTATCACGCTTTCCACTTCTGATTTTACTTCACTGAGTGTTTGATACAAATCCTGTAAAGATATAAAATAACTATATACTGTCTAATTGTAAAATAATAGTTTGCAAAAGAAAGTACAGTAAAAAAAAGGACAGTGTCACAAAAATATGTAAGCCTAGTGTCAGCAAAATCAAACCAGAGAACCATGCTTTTGGATAACAAAACAGAGTAACAAGCTAAACTCATGAGCTGTCTACTCTGTCATCATACACAGAAAATACCATATATATATATATATACATCAACTACTTAGCCTTCTACAATTTACCAAACACTGATTTAGTTGCTCTTGAATTCCCTCAGGGTCCCCAGAATCCATATTTACTAGATGAACTCTCTGACCAATTTCTTGCAGCTGCTGGTTCACCTCATTCAAACGTGTGTCAAAATCACTTGGCTTCTGACATATCTGCAATTTCATTTCAATCTCCTCATATTTTTTCTGAAAAAATGAAGAATACATTAAAAGGTTATTCTCAAAATTGTAATAATTACACTTAAGTGAAGCTTTTAACTTTTACTAGTCACACTAAACAAAACAACAAGTAAAACTGGTAGTATAGTGCAGAATATTTATTAAACATATAATTGAAGAACAAGACAAAGATTGAGGAGGGGTAAGGTTAAACAGGGTGGGTAAGAAGGTTGGGAGGGATGGCTAGTGATGGAGGGAACCAACCTGTAGATGAGCAATTTGGTCTTCTAGTCGCAGTGCTGCTTCTGTCTTGCCCTGACTGTGATAGACTTCAACCTGTGTCTGCATCTTCTTAAGCACAACTTGTTGTGTCAACAGCTCTTCTTGCACCTTGAAATTTGTTGTTATTAATCTTAGTGTTTAGTACAAGGGGTTCTTTAAATCAGATATTAAACTTTTTAACTAATAATAAATAAATAATATGTAATAGAATGCAAAGAAGTCTATTACATTATGTAACATGTATTAAAAGATTTTTTTTTTTCAACAAGTCGGCGGTCCAAATTACTGCAGTATTATTTACAAGAAAATTATCCTTTACATTCACTAATATAAGACAAATAATCCTGTTTCTATACCCTGCATTTAAACTAAGAAAGAAGTGGAATGTACAAAATTAAATTTTGCCAATAAAAACCTAACAAAAAATGTATATGCTCAACTTCAACTTTATTAACCAAAAAAACTCCTGCCTACTACTATTAGGTATGCAATAAAGATGCTGTAACTAATTAGTAAACAGATGGATTGTGAACCATATACAGTGGACCCCCGCTATTCGAACACTCCAAAACTCACCCTTTTATGTAAGTTTATTATTATAAGTGCTTTTATAAGTGTATTTTTGGGGGTCTGAAATGGATTAATCTAATTACATCATTCCTTATGGGAATAAATTCATTTGGTAACAGTACTTGAACAGCATTCTGGAATGAGGGTGAGTTTTGGAGTGTTCGAATAGCAGGGGTCCACTGTAGTTAATATTTTGGTTGAAAAAATTTAAACATTTACCTGGACTTGATCCACCTGTATCTGGTTGGTGATGGCCTGAGTGAGGATTAAATCAGACTGTGCTAGATAATCCAGAACACTGACATACTCTCTTTCCCATGCCTGGGCTTCTTGTACACAACCTTCTAACCCAGACTGTTGTTCACTTGCCTGAATTCAAAGGACACATTATATTAACATTAACTTATAATAATGTATCCTAACTCAAATATCTGCACAATAATATACTTCCATTCCTCAGCACAACTAATTTTACAACCTGATGTTGGTTTCATATTAACTATGGTACAGTACCTGTTTCTATTACACTACCTCTCCCAACAGTAATGGGGTTGTATATGGAGTCTTCTTCGTGCAGCTATAATTTTCCTACACTATGCGCAACTCACATTCACTCTTCCTTTATCCCCAACCATTCCTTTTCATCTTTTCCTTGTGATCCCTTGTGTGTTTTACTCATATACAGTGGAACCCCGAGTTTCGGCCGCTTCAAGTTTCGGTCGCTTTTTTCGGCCGAATTTTGTCCTGAGTTTTGGCCAGTTGTGCCAGACCTGTTCGCCTACCCACGCTTATGCGCCTCGCCACGCAGGCGTCATGAACAAGTCTAGTTTTGTTTATCCTTGAGTGAACATTACCCTGCGTGCTCATCCAAACATTTCACAATAAATTCATTGTGTTTAGTGCTTGTTTATTGATTGTGACTGTGAAATAAGTCACCAAGGGCTTAAAGAACCTTCATAGTGGCAGCCCTTTGGTAAAGAATGAGAAACACGATAGAATTGAAGAAAGATATTGTAGCAAAGTACCAAAGTGTTGGAGGAAGAGAGAAGGGAGAATGTGCCTTTTTCAGTGATTCAGTGATTCTACGATATGTATGATACTAAAGCAGCATGAGACGATAAAGGCTATAGCGCCAGCCAGCGATAAAGTGTAGCATTAACAGTGTAGCAAGTAAGTTAAGCGATTAATCGATAGAAAAAGGACAGAACGAAACTGACTCCTCCAATGTTGTTGGAGTTATATAGGGCAACTGACAACACCGCTGTCTCTGCTGCCGCCATCACACCACTATGTAAGGCTTATCTTTCAGTGGCCCTTATACACCCAACAACAAACAACACTCGTTGTTGCCATTGCTTTCATCTGTCATCCGCCAGGACTCCATGCGGGCTGCATCTCTTTAGAGCTAGGGGAGTTGCGGGAGAGAGACATATGACATATTTTATTCATTCTAGAGTACAGTGGACCCCCGCCTAACGAGCAAAATTCATTCCAGAAGCCTGCTCAAGTGCCATTACCGAACGAATTTACTTCCTTAAGAAATAATGTCACGTAGGTTAGTCTATTTCAGACCCCCAAAAATACACTTCCACAAGCACTTACAATATTATACTTACATAATTGTACGATTTCCGGGGTGCTCGTTAGGCGGGGGTCCACTGTATATATCATGTTTCTATGTTATTAATATTGTTTATTATGTCATATTAGATGAATTGTGCTAGATAAATAAGCCATAGAGTTTATATTAGTGTCGTATTGAAGGACTATCTTATCCTGCCTCCAAACAAACTCTCCTGCCTCTCTCATATGCCAACAAGAGTCTTCAATAAAGGTAAAACTGATTTAAATGCTCATTTATCCATTAAAATTAGTGCTTTATATTCATTTCTCATTGTTTTCTGTATGTAAAACTATAGTAATTATTCTTTAAAAAAAATATTTTTTTGTGAATATTTTTGGGTGGAATGGATTAATTGGATTTACATTATTTCTTATGGAAATATTGCTTCGACTTTCAGCCGTTTCAAGTTTAGGCCTAGCTCCTGGAACGGATTATGGGCGAAACTCAGGGTTCCACTGTATATTATTTAAAGTCTGTTTTCATCCATACAGTTTTCTGAATATTCTTAAAACAAGTTTTATACAATATTTTTATAGTGTCATATACCTATTTTGTAATTTTAGCCTGTATTATATCTATGCACACCAAGCCTAACAGTCTAATGACCCACCAGAGTAAGTCTGATAACGCAAATCTACCTGTGTTGTAGACGATGCAAAACAAATACAGTGGTACCTCGGTTAAAGATGGTCCCCAAACTCGCCCTTTTATGTAAGTTTATTTTTTTAAATGCTTTTGTAAGTGTGTTTTTAGGGGTCTAAAAGGACTAGTCTATTTTACATCATTCCTTATGGGGATAAATTCGTTTGGTAATGGCACTTGAACAGCATTCTGGAACGAAAAAATATCGTTAACCGAGGTACCACTGTATGGAGAATATGAATAGAAAATGACTTCAGGAAACTATGGGACAACTTAGACAAGCTGCAATAATGCTGAAGTGGAGATGAGAATTCAAACCCAGCAAACTGTGAAGTAATGAAAGTGAGTAGAGAAAGGGAGAATGAGCGCAGTGTAACTCTTGAAAAGGAGAATCTCAGGAGTTCGAGCAGGAAAAAATATGTGAAAACAGAAACCACACCTTAACCTGTTTCAGACACACAAACAATAACATCAGTGGAGTTTGTTAAAATAACAAATGTAGGAATAACCTTTAGAAAACTGAACAAAAAATGTTCTATTATTTACCATATGAGTATGACCAGCTCTTAAGAATGTAGTAGTAATGAGAGTCCCACACCAAGCCAAGTACAAACATACAAAGAAAGCTCTGATATTAACCCTTTCACTGTCACTCATGTAAATCTCATTTTAATCATAGGGCGCTCAATTATGCTATGATTGGTAAATTTTGGCCAAGGTCTGAGAGAATGGGTCTGTGCAGTGAGTGTACACAGTATAAAAAAATTGTGCCCGATGCAGTGTATGATGAGAACAGCTAACCTCTGACTTTGTGTTTGGATTAAAATAGCAAATTTGAGGCATGTTTTAAGGTGGTTTTCACTTTTTATTGGATGTTTCTTGGTAACCATTGACAGAATAGAAGACATCCTAGTGAAATGGAGATTACTGTGGCCAATTTCAGACTGGAAGTGGCTTGAAATAGGCTTCAGAATGGAGGAAATATTTGATTTTTACCTAGGTATGTAGTAGGTTGGTAGACAGCAACCGCCCAGGGAGGTACTACCGTCCTGCCAAGTGAGTGTAAAACGAAAGCCTGTAATTGTTTTACATGATGGTAGGATTGCTGGTGTCTTTTTTCTGTCTCATATACATGCAAGATTTCAGGTACATCTTGCTACTTCTACTTACACTTAGGTCACACTACACATTCATGTCTTCTTCTTTCTTTCAACACGTCGGCCGTTTCCCACCGAAGCGGGGTGGCCCAAATGAAAACGAAAGTTTCCCATTTTACATTTAGTAATATATACAGGAGAAGGGGTTACAGCCCTTGCTCCCAGCATTTTGTCGCCTCTTACGACACGCATGGCTTACGGAGGAAGAATTCTGTTCCACTTCCCCATGGAGATAAGAGGAAATAAGAACAAGAACTAGTAAGAAAATAGAAGAAAACCCAGAGGGGTGTGTATATATATGCTTGTACATGAATGTGTAGTGTGACCTAAGTGTAGTAGAAGTAGCAAGATGTACCTGAAATCTTGCATGTTTATGAGACAGAAAGACACCAGCAATCCTACCATCATGTAAAACAATTACAGGCTTTCGTTTACATGATGGTAGGATTGCTGGTGTCTTTTCTGTCTCATAAACATGCAAGATTTCAGGTACATCTTGCTACTTCTACTTACACTTAGGTCACACTACACATTCATGTACAAGCATATATATACACACCCTCTGGGTTTTCTTCTATTTTCTTACTAGTTCTTGTTCTTATTTCCTCTCATCTCCATGGGAAGTGGAACAGAATTCTTCCTCCGTAAGCCATGCGTGTCGTAAGAGCGACTAAATGCCGGGAGCAAGGGCTAGTAACCCTCTCCTGCATATATTATAAATGTAAAAGGAGAAACTTTCGTTTTTCCTTTTGGGCCACCCCGCTTCGGTGGGAAACGGCCGACATGTTGAAAGAAAGAAAAAGAAAAAGGAGAAACTTTAATTTTTCCTTTTGGGCCACCCTGCCTCGGTGGGAAACAGCCGACATGTTGAAAGAAGAAAGATTTGATTTTTGGTGATTTTCATGAGGAAGGGTAGGGGCCCTGCTACCCCTTTCCCAACAGTTTGCTTTATGGGTTTTTAAAAGGTCTGCTTCAATTATTGGGATGAACTAAACCATGACCAATCATTCTTGGTTATATTTTATTAACTCAAGAAATAGGATAAAACTCTTGATATTTTTATGTGATGATGAATTCAAAATGGAAAGCCATATAGGAAAGGTCTGGAACCTGTTTTGTGAACAGTGGAAAGGTTGCTTTAGTGGTTGGAATGCCTACAGTGTTTATTTTGGACTCTTGTTTATAAATTAGAATTTGTTGAATTTTGTGTAAAACTAGCCAAATTACAGTCTTCTGGGCATTTTCTAGATTTATAGCCTAGTATGCCTTCCATTCAATAGGATGAAAAGCATTTTAGTGAAACAGCTAAGAATTGGGTCAGTTTGAGGAAGGTAACTGACTAAAATAGGCTCAAAATAAGTGAAATCACTAATGCATAAACTGCACCCAAACCACCAACTATTTGTCTGCGTAATTCCCTCAAATTTCACATTTCTGGTGTCATTACCTTTAGAGAAATTTGTCTATCACTTAAGAATATACATTTTTTATAAAAAAAAATTGAAATCATGACAGTGAAAGAGTTAATGGCCAGACCAGTATAGAACCAGAACTGAGAGGGAAGAGCTCTAATTAAAGATTTTATAAACTTGACCTGATGACTGGAGAAATATATATTAAGAGACTTGATTAGCCACAAACCTCCAACTCTTTTTCCCATGTCCCTACATACACCCTCCCCCACAGAGCTATGACAGGGTTCAATCATATCAGTCATTCAAAAGTAAAGCAGGACCAAGAATTGAAGATCACCCACCATAACCCCCCCCACACACACACACATTAAGAGGGAGTAAATCTGTCAAGCAGCAAGATGAGAGGCAGGGCCAGGAGCTAAGACTCAACCCCTGTAAATACATATAGGTGAGTACATATAGGCAAGCACACACACATCTGAATAACTTCTGCAGTCAATGCTCATCTGGCAAATCTGAGAGTAGCCTTCATGAATCTCAACAAAGTCATTCAGATTACTTTAGACAACAAATGTCAGGCTCATCTTGTAATATGCAGCAATGGCATTCAACCCACACATGAAAAAACATGCTAAGAATCTGGAGAAAATGCAGAGGCATGCAATGAGACTAGTTCCAGAGCTAAGGAGTATAAGCTATGAGAAGAGGCTAATGGAATTGAATATAAAAACATTGGAGGACCAAGAAATGGGAGACATGATAACAAGATACAAAATATTCAGAGGAATTCATAGGGTAGGCAGGGAGAGGGTGTTTGAGAAGCAGGAAACATTTACTCTGGGGCACAGCTGAGAGTTAAAGACACAGATGAACCACATGGGTGTTAGGACATATTTTTTTAGTCTCAGGGTGGTCAGAAGTGGAATGTTTTTAACAAGGAAGTGATGGAAGCAGGATTCATACACAGTTTTAAGAGCAGGTAAGATAGGGCCCATAAGGCAAGTTGAGAAGCAAGGCCAGGAGCTAAGATTTCCCATACCCTTTCCCTTCATTGTCAATAAACTTATCCCTGACACCTCCCAGTGCAGTGATGCACACATCAACCACAGCTCTACCTCCCCCAACTCCTGTGAGATGTGTCAGCAAAACTACATTTGACATTGAGTGGGATAAACAGAAAATGCAGCAAGCAACTACAGAGTGGGCCCAATTATGACTGGGGGAAGCATAGTAGTAGTGGCAGTGATTGGCAACCTGCCACCTAACAGTAGGAGACTGAGACAGGGATATGAAGATAACAAGTAAGCAATGGTTGACACCATAACCTTAGCAGCTAAGAGTGTGTATAGGAATAAAGCAAAGCCACTTATCATAGGTGATTTCAACCATAAAGAAATAGATTGTGAGAACTAGGACCCACATGGGAACCAGAAATGTGAAGGGTTAAGTTGGAGGCAGTTAAGAACAGCTTTATGTCAGAATGTTAAAGACACAACAAGAGAGAGCACGAGATGTGCCAGCAAAACTGGACATAGTATTTACTGCAAGTACATCTGACATGCAAGATTTCAGGTACATCTTGTTACTTCTACTTACACTTAGGTCACACTACACATTCATGTACAAGCATATATATATACACACACCCCTCTGGGTTTTCTTCTATTTTCTTACTAGTTCTTGTTCTTATTTCCTCTTATCTCCATGGGGAAGTGGAACAGAATTCTTCCTCCGTAAGCCATGCGTGTCGTAAGAGGCGCCTAAAATGCCTGGAGCAAGGGGCTAGTAACCCCTTCTCCTAAATAAATTACTAAATGTAAAAGGAGAAACTTTCGTTTTTCCTTTTGGGCCACCCTGCCTCGGTGGGAAACGGCTGACGTGTTGAAAGGAAAGAAAGGGAAGTGGAATAAGAATCTTTCCTCCGTAAGCAATGCGTGTTGTAAAAGTCAACTAAAATGCCGGAAACAATGGGCTAGTAACCCCTTTTCCTGTATAGATTTACTAAAAAGAAAAAGAAAAAAAACGTCAAAGTGAGATGCTTGAATGTTGTGCGAATGATAAGAAAGAGATGATTGTAGATGTTATGAATGAAAAGAAGCTGGATGTCCTGGCTTTAAGTGAGACAAAGCTGAAGGGGGTAGGAGAGTTTCAGTGGGGAGAAATAAATAGGATTAGGTCAGGGGTTTCAAATAGAGTTAGAGCTAAAGAAGGAGTGGCAATAACGTTGAATAATCAGTTATGGCAGATAAAGAGGGATTATAAATGTATAAATTCAAGGATTATGTGGAGTATAATAAAGGTTGGATGTGAAAAGTGGGTTATAGTAAGTGTTTATGCACCTGGAGAAGAGAGAAGTGTAGAGGAGAGAGAGAGATTTTGGGAAACGTTGAGTCAGTGTGTGTGGGGAGTTTTGAATCAAGTGAGAGATTACTTGTGGTTGGGGATCTTAATGCTAAAGTGGGTAAAAATGTTGTGGAGGGAGTAGTAGGTAAATTTGGGGTGCCAGGGGTAAATGAAAATGGGGAACCGTTAATTGAGCTGTGTAGAAAGAGGTTTGGTAATAAGTAATACATATTTTATGAAAAAGAGGATAAATATGTATACAAGGTATGATATAGCACGTAATGAAAGTAGTTTGTTAGATTATGTATTGGTGGATAAAAGGTTGATGGGTAGGCTTCAGGATGTACATGTTTGTAGAGGGGCAATGGATATATCAGATCATTATTTAGTTGTAGCTACAGTTAGAGTAAAAGGTAGATCGGACAAAAAGAAAATGTCAACAGCAAGTAAGAGAGAGGTAAAAGTGTATAAATTAAGGGAGGAGGAAGTTAGGGTGAGATATAAGCAACTATTGGCAGAAAGGTGGGCTAGTGCAAGTATGAGTAGTGGGGGGGTTGAAGAGAGTTGGGATAGTTTTAAAAATGCAGTATTAGAATGTGGGGCAGAAGTTTGTGGCTATAGGAGGGTGGGTGCAGGAGGAAAGAGGAGTGAGTGGTGGAATGAAGAAGTAAAGGGTGTGATAAAAGAGAAAAAGGCAGCTTATGAGAGGTTTTTACAAAACAGAAGTGTTAATAGAAGAGCAGAGTATATGGAGAGTAAAAGAAAGGTGAAGAGAGTGGTGAGAGAGTGCAAAAGAAGAGCGGATGAAAGAATGGGAGAGGCTCTGTCAAGAAATTTTGATGAAAACAAGAAAAAATTTTGGAGTGAGATAAACAGGGTAAGAAAGCCTAGGGAACGAATGGATTTGTCAGTTAAAAACAGAGTAGGGGAGGTACAACATCGTTTAGGAGTGAAGAGCAGGATGTGAGTGTGGGGGAGGTGGTGAGGCTTACATAGAATGAAAGGGGAAGCAGCTGGAATTGACTGGAATCATGACAGAAATGTTAAAAGCAGGGGGGATATAGTGCTGGAGTGGTTGGTATTTTTGTTTAATATATGTATGAAAGAGGGAAGGTACTAGAAATGGCAGAGAGCATGTATAGTTCCTTTATATAAAGGAAAGGAGGATAAAAGAGAGTGTAAAAATTATAGGGGAATAAGTTTACTGAGTATACCAGGTAAAGTGTATGGCAGGGTTATTATTGAAAGAATTAGAGGTAAGACAGAGAGTAGTATTGCAGATGAGCAAGGAGGCTTTAGAGTGGGTAGGGGATGTGTAGATCAAGTGTTTACAGTGAAGAATATATGTGAACAGTATTTAGATAAAGGTAGAGAAGTTTTTATTGCATTTATGGATTTAGAAAAGGCATATGATAGAGTGGACAGGGGAGCAATGTGGCAAATGTTGCAAGTGTATGGAATAGGTAGTAAGTTACTGAAGGCTGTAAAGAGTTTTTATGAGGATAGTGAGGCTCAGGTTAGGGTGTGTAGGAGAGAGGGAGATTACTTCCCGGTAAAAGTAGGTCTTAGACAGGGATGTGTAATGTCACCATGGTTGTTTAATATATTTATAGATGGGGTTGTAAAAGAAGTAAATGCTAGGGTGTTGGGGAGAGGGTGGATTAAATTATGGAGAATTAAATGCAAATGGGAGTTGACACAGTTACTTTTTGCTGATGATACTGTGCTTATGGGAGATTCTAAAGAAAAGTTGCAAAGGTTAGTGGACGAGTTTGGGAGAGTGTGTAAAGGTAGAAAGTTAAAAGTGAACATAGATAAGAGTAAGGTGATGAGGGTATCAAACGATTCAAATAAAGAAAAATTGGATATCACATTGGAGAGAGGGATTATGGAAGAAGTAAATCTTTTCAGATATTTGGGAGTTGACGTGTCAGCGGATGGGTTTATGAAGGATGAGGTTAACCATAGAATTGATGAAGGAAAAAAGGTGAGTGGTGTGTTGAGGTATCTGTGGAGACAAAAAACGTTATCCATGGGGGCAAAGAAGGGAATGTACGAAAGTATAGTCGTACCAACACTCTTGTATGGGTGTGAAGCATGGGTTGCAAATGCTGCAGTGAGGAGGAGGCTGGAGGCAGTGGAGATGTCCTGTCTAAATGACCAAACCACCTCAACAACCCCTCTTCAGCTTTCTGACTAATACTTTTAGTAACTCCACACCTCCTCCTAATTTCCACACCAAATTCTCTGCATAATATTTACACCACACATTGCCCTTAGACAGAGGCTCATATCAGCCAAATAACCTATGCAGCCAATGCTTGTCTGACAAATCTAAAAGTAGCTTTTGGTAATCTCAACAAAGAGTCATACCAGGCCCTTTATATAACACACAGTACATCAAGCCCATCTTGGAGTATGCAGCACCTGCATGGAACCTGCACCTGAGAAAAATGTTAAGAAACTGGAAAAGGTACAGAAGTATGCAATGAAGGTTGTTCCTGAGCTATAGGGAATGAGCTACGAGGAGAGGCTAAAGGAATTGAATCTAACAACTTCAAGCAGAAGAGCCAGGCAAGATATAACATGCATAACAGTCAGAGACATTATCTGAGAGGTGAGAAATGGGAACTTGGGGACACAGCTGAAAGTTAAAGACACAGATGAGCCACAAGGATGTCTGGAAGTATTTCTTCAGTTTCAGAGGTGGTTGGGAAATGGAATGATCTCAATGAGGAAGTGGTGGAGGCAGGCACCATACATAATTTTAAAAGCAGGTACAATAAAACTCTGAGGCTACAAGGCAGTGAATCTGGCAAGTGGCAAGTTAAGATGCAGAGCCAAGAGCTGAGAATCTACCTCTGCAAGGCGAGTACAAATAAGTACACACACACACCAAAAAAAAAAAAAAAACAATAGTATACAAAATTATACTAAAATAATTCTAATACCCTGTAGTCTGGGTTTGGACAATGATGATTGGAACGTGTACAGCAAATGCTGTAGTTCCAAAAATGAACAAGCTATGAATTAAAATAAAAAATATATAAAATTAAAATAATCAACAAAACATAAAAAGAAAGACGTGTAGCAAGGACCAGTAGCAGACAGCAAAATTAATCTATCTAAATCCATTTCACTATTTCCCAATATCAAGCAGAAAATTTTAACCAAAAATTTGATTAAATAAAAAAGAAACGGAACATAATGTATGATCACAGGAATATAAAATAATATTTAAAACCATTGAAATGCAGTACACTTACTGAAAGCAAACTCTTAACTGAATACAGTGGACCCCTAAGGTACGAACACCCCGGAAATCGTACAATTATGTAAGTATAATATTTTAAGTGCTTTTGTAAGTGTATTTTTGGGGGTCTGAAATGGACTAACCTACTTGACATTATTTCTTAAGGGAGTAAATTCGTTCGGTAATGGCACTTGAGCAGGCTTCTGGAATGAATTTTCTTCGTTACTCGGGGGTCCACTGTACATGTATATACTACACAGTATATACTACACAGTATATACTCAAGCATAACTTGATGGTCTATAGAGGGTAACCCTAACATTTTTTTACCAATAAAATAACCTTGTTTAACATATTTATAGATGGGGTTGTAAAAGAAGTAAATGCTAGGGTGTTGGGAAGAGGGGTGGGATTAAATTATGGGGAATCAAATACAAAACGTGAGTTGACACAGTTACTTTTTGCTGATGATACTGTGCTTTTGGGAGATTCTAAAGAAAAGTTGCAAAGGTTAGTGGACGATTTTGGGAGGGTGTGTAGAGGTATAAGGTTCAAAGTGAACATAGATAAGAGTAAGGTGATGAGGGTATCAAATGATTATGATAAAGAAAAAGAAAAATTGGATAACACATTAGATGGCGTATGGAAGAAGTGAATGTTTTCAGATATTTGGGAGTTGACTTGTCAGCGGATGGGTTTATGAAGGATGAGGTTAACCACAGAACTGATGAAGGAAAAAAGGTGAGTGGTGCATTGAGGTATGTGTGGAGACAAAAAACATTATCCATGGAGGCAAAGAAGGGAATGTATGAAAGTATAGTGGTACCAACAATCTTATATGGGTGTGAAGCTTGGGTTGTAAATGATGCAGCGAGGAGGGGCTGGAGGCAGTGGAGATGTCCTGTCTAAGGGCAATGTGTGGTGTAAATATTATGCAGAGAATTCGGAGTGTGGAAATTAGGAGATGTAGAGTTACTAAAAGTATTAGTCAGAGGGCTGAAGTGGGGTTGTTGAGGTGGTTTCGTCATTTAGAGAGAATGGATCAAAGTAGAATGACTTGGAGAGCGTATAAATCTGTAGGGGAAGGAAGGCGGGGTAGGGGTCGTCCTCAAAAAGCTGGAGGAAGGGGTAAAGGAGGTTTAGTTGGCGAGGGGCTTGGACTTCCAGCAAGCATGCATTAGCGTGTTAGATAGGAGTGAATAGAGACGAATGGTTTTTGGGACCTGATGAGCTGTTGGAGTGTGAGCAGGGTAATATTTAGTGAAGGGATTCAAGAAAACCTGGAAATGGGAAGTACAATGCCTGCACTTTAAAGAAGGGGTTTGAGATATTGTCAGTTTGGAGAGACTTCTAAACTGTCGTGTCTGAGCGCCTCTGCAAAGACAGTGATTATGTATGAGTGATGGTGAAAGTGTTGAATGATGATGAAAGTATTTTTCTTTCTTCCTGGGTTTTTCTTTCTTTTTGGGTCACCCTGCCTCGGTGAGAAATGGCCGATGTGTTAAAAAAAAAAAAAATGATTGAACGTTGTTAAGGAGTGTGGTTTTCCAAGATGCACCAAGAAAGTAGGTATTTAGTGTGTGGTAGGCACTCTACATGTAAGGATTCCACTCTCACACATGTTACTAGTGAATAATTAGACCCTTACATTTTTTTTTGCCTAACAATTTAGTCCTTAGACCTCGACCTATACTTGAGTATATCTGATATATACTGTACCTAAGTTAAGCAAATACATATGCCTATTTTCATAAAGGTGGGAGAGCATATAGGCCATAATTCTCTTCATGCCCAATTATCAGAAACTACTTTACAATGCTGGCCAAAGCTAGTGCTACAAACAGGTAGATTTATTTGAAATACATTAACCAGTTCGGTTTTCTGACAAGGTGTTAGGGTATTGAGTTTCAGAATAATAAAGATAATTACTTCTTGCTCAAACAAGGATTTTTTGTATAGGCATAGGGACATCAGAGAGAGAGAGAAAATAGAAGAGACACTGTATGACCAGCCCATATTAATAGACAAGAGCATATTAACTAGAAATGTGTTCATAGAACACTGATGTCCCTGAAATGTAATTCCAGTACAAAGGCAAGTTATTACATTACTGAACTCAGAAGAAACATCAAAATCATTCATAATTTTTTACTTGGAAACAAAGTACAATATTTACAGATGAAGAAGGTTTACAGAATGGGACACTATATACTCCCTATATTTATGGGCAGGAAGTAAAAAGAACATTTATAAAATACACTGTATTTCCTCAGTATCTGTGATGGATGTCTATTGTGAAAAACTCACAAATGGTAAATTTGCATGCAAAAAACTTATATCTCAAAGAAAAAAAGGGGAAATGCATTTTAGTCTAACATGGCCTGTACACCCATAGAATTAATAACACATTTTGCAGTATTTTAGGTCAACTGTAGTTCAAAAGGGCAATCTAATAGGTACTAAATAATATTTAAGTAAGGTGATATAACAGCGTGTGTGAGTCACAGATACAGTGCCCAAGCTCATGGCTCACAGCATAATACTGTTCTAGTGTGTGTCACTGATCAGGGTCAAAGCTCACAGGTAATGGTATACCTAGCTCATGAAACACAACAAATTTGCTTGTTACTGTACATTACACATGTGATGAATCTGGAAGTGCAGCACAGGCAATACATATAAAACAGAACTCATGTTTTGGCAAATTTGTGAAGGTAAAGCTCACAAATACTGAGAGAGTACAGTACATTAAACATATATGTGAAATAAATGCAGAGCTCTATAAAGTAACAAAGGTAAAATAATGTAAAACTAAAATATAGAAAACATGAATTTCAGCAGATATACATAATGAAGCATACAATTCCTAGAAATTCTAAATCAGAAGTTCATAACCAATTATAAAACACATTAAATAAAATATAATGCAACATCTCTCTTCAGCCACATTACTGCCTATGCCTACCATATGAAGATGACTCCTTAGGAAGTAATGTACAACTTACAAATGCTTGACAGAAAAGACTTGTGAGCTTTGTAAGCATGTTGGGAGAAAAAACATTATACGACAAGAACAGAAAATTCATCAACATACAGTACATCATCCCTACTTTCGTCCTAAATTACTTGCTAACTCTCGATACATGCATTACTGTGAAATGTGCAATAAATACTGAATAATCTAAAAACATTAAAATAGCCAGATATAAATTCAACTGATGAAGCGAGCCATAAACAAGGGTATCCAAGTCCCTATTTTCCCAGTATAGTCACGAAGCAGAAAGCATTTCCATGAAACGGAAATAAATGTACGTATGGTGAATGACTGGCATAACTTAAAAATACTTAAATCATTAAGAACAATCTTAACTTTAGCACTATTTTAATTCATTATTCTCACCTATAGATGTAAAGTACTACCTCCAATATTTCTGGTACATAAAAATCTTTTTTAATTTTCATCATGAGATTTAATTATAATAAGTACCTGTGACCTTTCGGGAACCTTCCCTCTTTCCTCAGGCAGGTTTTTGTTACAAAAATGTCATGTGTAGTAACAATAAAATCACATAAGAATTGAAAAAAATGTTGGCACAGTGATTTCCTATGAATCATCACACACCTATCCAACTAAGTGCTCAAATGAATATCTGACAAGTTGCAGAAAAGACTGGTTTAAAATTGGTGAAAAACTATGATTAACCTACACACACGGATAAAGTGAAGCATGATATCATGTACTACTGTGAGCCACCTATGTCCCATCATGGCAGTGAAACACCAATATTTATACAGTAAGTCCTCACTTAATGTCATCAATAGGTTCTTGAAAACTGACTTTAAGCAAAATGATGTATATGAAACCAATTTTACCCAGGCTAATAGATATAAACATCAGGGGTGCACAGTATACCTTTAACACTCACTGCAACAGGGTTAAATCAAGGAATAAATGTTTGCAAAGCAAAAATTGTATGTACAGTAGAACGTCATTTAGCACGATAGTTACGTTCCTGAAAAAGTCGTGTTAGATCATTTCGTGTTAAATAATTAAAAGAACTAATGGGAAAAATAGGGTTACGTTCCTGGGAGTCCCCAAAAAGCCAAACAAGTTTTTTTTAGACCAACAGATCTTACAAAAATAAAAGTGAATATGTAATTGTAGTTCATTATCGTGATGTATTATGTTGTTTTTACTGCTTAAGACTACAAATGTAATAGAAATAATAGTATTTACCTTAAATTGTGGGTGCTGGTGTTTGTGGATGATTGTGAAGAGAGTGGAGAGTTATGCTGTGGCCCTACTGGGCTGAGGTGGATAGTAGAAGTTCTTGAACTGAAGTCGATGGTTGAACTGAGTGTCAAACTTTAAGTCAGTCAGTAAGTCAGTCATTAAGTCAGTCAAGTCATTCAGTAAGTCAGTCAAGTCATTCAGTCAGTCAAGTCATTCAGTCAGTCAAGTCATTCAGTCAGTCAAGTCATTCAGTCAGTCAAGTCATTCAGTCAGTCAGTCAAGTCATTCAGTCAGTCAGTCAAGTCATTCAGTCAGTCAGTCAAGTCATTCAGTCAGTCAGTCAAGCCATTCAGTAAGTCAGTCAAGCCATTCAGTAAGTCAGTCAAGCCATTCAGTAAGTCAGTCAAGCCATTCAGTAAGTCAGTCAAGCCATTCTGTAAGTCAGTCAAGCCATTCAGTAAGTCAGTCAAGCCATTCAGTAAGTCAGTCAAGCCATTCAGTAATTCAGTCAAGCCATTCAGTAAGTCAGTCAAGCCATTCAGTAAGTCAGTCAAGCCATTCAGTAAGTCAGTCAAGCCATTCAGTAAGTCAGTCAAGTCATTCAGTAAGTCAGTCAAGTCATTCAGTCAGTCAGTCAAGTCATTCAGTCAGTCAAGTCATTCAGTCAGTCAGTCAAGTCATTCAGTCAGTCAGTCAAGTCATTCAGTCAGTCAGTCAAGTCATTCAGTCAGTCAATCAAGTCAGTCAGTCAAGTCCTTCAGTCAGTCAGTCAAGTCATTCAGTCAGTCAAGTCATTCAGTCAGTCAGTCAAGTCATTCAGTCAGTCAGTCAAGTCATTCAGTCAGTCAGGCAAGTCATTCAGTCAGTCAGTCAAGTCATTCAGTCAGTCAGTCAAGTCATTCAGTCAGTCAAGTTAGTCAGTCAGTCATTCAGTCACAGTCATTCAGTCAGTCAGTCAGTCAAGTCAGTCAGTCAGTCACACAAACTTATGTTTACATCTTTTTATGTGTACAAAGTAACACTATTACGGCCACGGGTTATGTCTTGTCTAATATCTGTTTTCTTCGTTAATTCAAGATCAAAACACAATTCACTCTTATTCTTCACAAACACAGCTGGTTTGTAGCCAGGACTTCTTGACACGTATGAAATACGTACGAATGCTGGGATGGTGGGGTCCGTGGTGGCTGGGTAAGGCGGGTGGTGTCTGCTGAACCACAACAGTAGTAGTAACAAGACTGCTTGTGAGAATGGTTATTTGTTTTTCCTTCCCACAAACTGTAAGTAAGTTTATTCAGGTATACACAGATACAGTTACGAAGATTATCATATATAGCAGCATATGTGTAGAGAACCTAGGATAACCCAAAAAAGTCAGAGTGACAGTATTTCCATTGACTGACTTGGGTTATCCTAGGTTCTCTACACATATGCTGCTATGTATGATAATGTATGTAACTGTACTCACCTAATTGTGGTTGCAGGGGTCGAGACTCAGCTCCTGGCCCCGTGTATCTGAATAAACTTACAGTTTGCAGGAAGGAAAAACAAATTCCCTTTTCCTCAAAGCATGAGGATTCTTAGGCAGTAAATAACCATGCGCTCAAAATTTTTCCCCTCCTACCGAACCGTGTAATATCATCTTTACGTCGTGTAAGATGATAATGTGTCGCAAATCTTAAATCGTGCAATACCGGTAACGTGCAACATAATCTCGTGCTAAATGACGTTCTACTGTAACACCTCCTACCACCAGAAGGCAGTTCAAAAACAAACAATAACAAATACATATGATGGGCTCGCTGAGCGCTTTTGTACCACATCGTTTATTGTTGTGCATTTGTATGACTCTCGTATACTTTACAAATTTTTATTTTACAATAATTTGTATTCATTAATTCATTTTCCAACCCGCTTATTCCAGTTCAGGGTCACGGGTGGCCACAGCCTATTCCAGCAGCTCAGGATGCAAGGCGGGAACCAACCCTGGACAGGACGTCATTCCATTGCAGGGCGCACTCACACACACACGCACACTCATTCATACTGGGACAATTTAGAATGCCTATTAACCTAACATGCACTTTTTTGGGATGTGGGAGAAAACCAGAGTACCCAAAGAAAACCCACACAGACATGGGGAGAACATGCAAACTCCACACAGACAATGGCCCCAGCTGGGAATTGATTTTTTTCTCATCGACGTTATGAGGAAACAACGTTGAACGAAACAATGTTAAATGAGGACTTGCTGTATATACATAAAAAAGAGTAAAGCTATTTTCAGTATCAATTAAAATTAGACATTAAAAAGTGATTCCTCACAAAACATAATTCTGAATAACCAAGAATAAAAAATAGAACCAGTATTCACCGAAAAAATCGTCTTCGCTCGCACAACTTTTTGTAATGGCTTATGTCAGGTGAGACAGGAAGCCAGGATTCTTCTGCAACTGTGTTAACTGTACTAAATAGGAATAATGACTGAGTTTTAGATAATATTTTCTCTCCATTCTCTCAGAGAATGGAGAGAGAAAGAGAGGTATGGAGACAAATACGATGAATTTTACACACTGAACACTCAGCAGTGATGGTTAGTTTTCTGGGATGATGACTTGAAAGGTGAGGTGGTGCTGTACAGTATATGGGGTGAAAGAAGAGTGAGTACAAACAATAAACTGGTGTTTATGGCCTATGGCTCAGGGAACAAGGAAAACAGAGAGGTCCTGAATGTAGCTGCTCTGGCCTGTCCTGGACAAACATCGGATAGTATTTCAGAAAACAAATGGACTTTCTGGTTATTGACAAAATCCATAATTATAGACTTTTGTCCATTTGTCCAGCCAATTTTTTATCAGAGATTGACAAAATCTGTTAATGAGAGATTTTACTGTACTTGGGCAGTATGAAACCATTGTACTTGGGCAGTATGAAACCATACATATTTTCAGCTATTTGGTTAAACTGTAAATGTGTTAAAACAAAGCATAAATGTTATAAAAGTAGAGAAAAATAAGTGTGAAATTAATTTTTTTTTTCAACACACTGGCCGTCTCTCATAGAGGCAGGGTGATCCAAGAAAGAAAAAAACACTTTCACCATCATACAACACTTTCACCATCGTCCACACAAAATCACTGTCTTTGCAAAGGCGCACAGATATGACAACTCAGATATCACTCCAAACAGCAAATAAATGTCCTTATATAATCTTTCAGATTTGTTGGCAGGCTAAATTTTTACACAATAAATAAAAATGACAAACAAAGTAGGTTTATACAGTAACAACCCATTCTGTCATTTCATTGTGAAAAAGAAGCTTGTTAAATATTTTGCCATCTGGCATGATTGTTTATCTTTTCTTTCTGCCTCAAGAACATACAGTGAGCCACCGGTTCTCGTGATTAATCCGTTCCAGAGGGTTTAATGAACATCAAATTTAACGAACTCCGAATCTATTTTCCCCATAAGAAATAATGGAAATAAAATTAATCCATTCTAGACACCCAAAAGTATAGACATATAGACATTAAATTACACACAAAACAATGAGAAATAAAGAAATAATAGTACAATAACATGTCACTTACATTTATTGAAGAGTTGTTGATGTGTGGAAGACGGGAGGAGGGGAGAGGATGGAGTAGTATGCTAGTGTTTGGAAGGGGAATCCCCTTCCATTAACCCTTAAACTGTCCAAACGTAGATATACGTTCACGTGCGTAGCTGACCGAATATTTTGAGAAAAAAATAAATTGTTTTTTTCTTTAAAATGAAGAGTGCATTTTGTTTGTCATTTCCACATGTTGTAATACTGCACACAATGAGTGCACAGACCAATTCTCAAATCTCTAGGCAACTCAGGCTTATCGTAGCAAGGTTAAAAGCATTTGAAAAAAAACGTAGATCTACGTTCAGGGCAGTACGCACGCAAACGTATATCTACGTTTGGACAGTTTAAGGGTTAACACTGTAGGTGGCAAGTTCTTTTCTGGGGTTACTGGCCTTTTTCTTTTAATGCCACTAGGACCAGGTTGAGAGTCACTGGAACTTTCTCTCACAAAAAATCTGTCCAGGGAGCTCTGTGTCTGGCATTTCTTTAAAACATCCTTGAAATGGGACACCACATTGCCATTGTACATGTGGCCAACATGGCCTGCTACAGCTTGGTTAGGGTGATAATCATCCATAAAGCCTTGCACATCAGCATATTTGGCACAGATCGCCCTAATCCTCCTCTGGACCATTTTCCTGAACTGTGGTCTGTTGTTGCTGTTGCTGTTGAAGCTCTTGCAGATCTTCAGTGGTTATCTCTTCATTGTCCTCCTCCACCAACTGTTCCACATCCTCGGAACAAACATCCAACCCCATGGACTTGCCCAGTTCCACAATTTCTTGCACAACAGGCTCAGGCTCAGGGTTCTGAGGCTCAGCCCCAAAACCTTCAAAATCCCTCTCTAGGACACAGTCTGGCCACAATTTTCTCCAGGCAGAGTTCAAAATCCTGGTAGTCACTCCCTCCCAAGCCTTACCTATAAGGTTTACACAATGCAGGATATGGAAATGATCTTTCCAAGTCTTTTAGGGTCATATTCATGTCTACGGTCACATCAAAGCACTTTTGAAACATTGCTTTGGTGTAGAGTTTTTTAAAGTTGCAAATGACCTGCTGGTCCATGGGCTGGAGGAAAGGAGTGGTATTAGGAGGCAAGAACTTCACTTTGATGAACTTAAAGTCCTGCACAATTTGCTCTGTCAAGTCTAGAGGATGACAAGGAGCATTGTCCATTATCAGGAGGCACTTAAGTGGCAAATTATTTTCCTCGAGATATTTCTTCACACTGGGGCCAAACACTTCATAAAACCAGTCCAAGAAAATTTCCCTAGTGACCCATGCCTTATTGTTAGACTTCCACATTACACACAAATTAGACTTGGCGACACTGCATCTCTTAAATGCTCGGGGATTTTCAGAATGATACACCAGTAAAGGCTTCACTTTAAAATCCCCGCTAGCATTAGCACACAACATCAGAGTTAGCCTGTCTTTCATAGGCTTGTGTCCTGGGAGTGCCTTTTCCTACTGTGTAATGAAGGTCCTGTTTGACATTTTCTTCCAAAACAGGCCTGTTTCGTCATAATTGAACACTTGTTGGGGTTGGAATTGTTCAGCCTCTATGTACCCCTTGAATTCATTCACGTAATTTTCAGCCGCACTTTTGTCAGAACTGGCTGCCTCACCATGCCTCACAACACTATGTATGCCACTACACTTCTTAAATCTGTCAAACCAGCCTTTGCTGGCTTTAAATTCATTCACTTCAGCACTCGTTGCAGGCATTTTCTTAACGAGATCATCATGCAACTGCCTTGCTTTTTCAGATATTATCACCTGCGAAACACTATCTCCTGCTAATTGTTTCTCATTGATCCACACCAACAACAAAGTTTCCACTTCTTCCAGCACTTGAGATCTCTGTTTTGTGACCATACTTGCACCTTTCGCAACAACAGCGTCCTTGATTTCCTTTCTCTTGGCCACAATGGAAGAGATGGTTGAATGGGCTTTGCCATAGAGCCTGGCCAGCTCAGCCAAACGAACTCCACTTTCATATTTTGCAATGATCTCCTTCAATTCTACCATATTTCTGACATTCTTTACCACAGGCTTGGCACTAGGAGCTTTCTTGGGGCCCATGGTGGCTTATTTAGCAGTTGCAAGCACTAAAAACACTGGAATAATGACAAAATGTATGGTATGAATGCGTGGGTGGCATGAGTGGCGGTCACTCGCTGGTAAGCAATAGCACACTGATGCTGAATGGAGTGCCCGGGCCCGCTCAGGCCATGCGTTCGCGTCTTGGACGAATCATGAACCCCGAGCAGATTCGTTAACACCGAGCCAAAATGTTTGTGAAAAAACTTAACGAACGCCGATTTTAACGAACTCCAACGCTAACAAACACCGAGGGTTGACTGTATAAGATAACAGCGAAACCTAACAAATTTCTACTTACATTAAATCATTATTAGTTTGTAGAAGAAGTTTCCTGTGTATTTCCTTTCCAATCTACTGTACAAGGACTGGTGCAAAACTGGGTAATTACGTTAAACACTTAACATTTCAGAATACAGTGGACCCTCGGCTAACGTACTTAATCCGTTCCAGGACCTAGAGCTTTAGCTGAAAAAAACGTTATCCGAAGCCTTATTTCCCAAAAGAAATAATGTAAATACAGTGGTACCCCGACTTACGATGTTATCATTTTACGTTATTTTTGATAACCGATATTTATAACATAAGAAATTTGACTGTGACTTACGATGTTTGCTTCGTCTAACGACATTCGTACCGGACGTGTCCGCTTGGCGCCCAGCTGAGCGCGCACTCCAGGGAGCGTCAGTGTGCTATTGTTTACAAGTGAGAGCGACCACCCACCCACACCCACGCATTCATACCAGTATATTGTCATTATTCCACTGTTTTTAGTGCTTGCAACTGCTAAATAAGCCACCATGGGCCCCAAGAAAGCTCCTAGTGCCAAGCCTGTGGTAAAGAATGTGCAGGGAGTGAAGCATTTATGCAGGGAGTGTAGCATTTATGCAGGGAGTGTAGCAGGCATGCAGGGAGTGTAGCAAAGATGCAGAGAGTGTAGCAGGGATGCAGGGAGTGTAGCAGGCATGCAGGGAGTGTAGCAGGGATGCAGGGAGTGTAGCAAGGATGCAGGGAGTGTAGCAGGGATGCAGGGAGTGTAGCAAAGATGCAGGGAGTGTAGCAGGGATGCAGGGAGTGTAGCAGGGATGCAGGGAGTGTAGCAAAGATGCAGGGAGTGTAGCAGGGATGCAGGGAGTGTAGCAGGGATGCAGGGAGTGTAGCAGGGATGCAGGGAGTGTAGCAAGGATGCAGGGAGTGTAGCAAGGATGCAGGGAGTGTAGCAAGGATGCAGGGAGTGTAGCAAGGATGCAGGGAGTGTAGCAAGGATGCAGGGAGTGTAGCAAGGATGCAGGGAGTGTAGTAGGCATGCAGGAGTGTAGCATTCATGCAGGGAGTGTAGCATTCATGCAGGGAGTGTAGCATTCATGCAGGGAGTGTAGCATTCATGTAGGGAGTGTAGCATTCATGCAGGGAGTGTAGCATTCATGCAGGGAGTGTAGCATTCATGCAGGGAGTGTAGCATTCAAAGAAAAAGGCCAGTAACCTCAGAAAGAACTTGGTACCTGCAGTGTTAATGGAAGGGATTCCCCTTCCAAACACTAGCATACTACTCCACCTTCTCCCTCCTCCCGTCCTCCACACATCAACAACTCTTCAATAAATGTAAGTGACATGTTATTGTACAATATTTACATGTGTATTTAGGTATTCTTTATTAAATTCAGTATTATTTAATGTCAAAAAGTTCTAAAAAATATTTTATTTAACTACTTTGGGAAGTCTTGGACGGATTAAATTTATTTCCATTATTTCTTATGGGGAAAATTGATTCGTGTAACGATTGTTTCGCCTTAAAATATGCCCTCTCTGACGGATTAATATCGTAAGTCGGGGTACCACTGTACAATTAATCCGTTCCAGACATCCAAAAATATTCACAAAAAAAAAAAATTTTTAAAGAATAACTATAGCTTTACATACAGAAAACACACATAAATACTACATACAATTTAAAATTTATAAATAAATAATGAAATAAACATTTAAAATAACATTTACTTACCTTTATTGAAGAGACTTGCTGGCATCGGGAAGATAGGGAGGACAGGGGCAGGGCTTAGTGTTTGGAAGGGGAATCCTCACTCCCTGCACTACTGCTACACTCCCTGTATGCTTGCTACACTCCTTTCATGCCTGTTACACTCCCTGCATGCCTGCTACACTCCTTGCATGCCTGCTACACTCCCTGCATGCCTGCTACACTCCTTGCATGCCTGCTACACTCCCTGCATGCCTGCTACACTCCCTGCATGCCTGCTACACTCCCTGCATGCCTGCTACACTCCCTGCATGCCTGCTACACTCCCTGCATGCCTGCTACACTCCCTGCATGCCTGCTACACTCCCTGCATGCCTGCTACACTCCCTGCATGCCTGCTAAACTGTGTTTTTGTTGTACATCCTGACAAGCTCACCCACACATACGCCACTCTCATATTTTTCAACAATTTCCTTCTTCAGTTCGATGGTGTTCCTCACTCTCTTTACCACAGGGGTGCCACTAGGAAGCTTCTTTGGACCCATGGTGACTTATTTCACAGTGACAGTCACTAAATCACCAAAAAAGACACCAAATGCATTGTGAATGCTTGAAAGAGCGCGCTGGGTATTGTTCACTCAAGTGTAAACAATACTGGACTGGCGTCCTGGGAGGAGATGCTCAAGCGCAGAGTGGGCAGACAGGTCTGGTACGTAACGTTAGCTGAGTAAATAACGCTAGCCGAAAAAAATATTGAACGTAAAAAGCAACCTTTAGCCGAAAATAACGTTATCTGGAATGAACGTTAGCCGGGGGTCCACTGTACTAGATCTAGTGGAAATTACCCCATGAGTTTTCATTTTACACTAATACACAACTGTGTATCAGTGATTCAGGGAAACCAGTTAGCCAGACTTGCATCCTGGAGGTGGGAAGTACAGTACAATGACTGCACTTTAAAGGAGGGGTTTGGGATATCTGCTGTTTGGAATGACATCTGAAGTCATATCTGTGTGCCTTTGCAAAGACAGTGATTATGTGTGAATGGTGAAAGTGTTTCTTTTTTGGGATCACCCTGCCTCAGTGGGAGATGGTCAGAGTGTTGGGGGAAAAAAATCTTGAAAGATATAGGTCAATGTGATAAGGCATTTTCAAATTATTGCTCAAAAATCAGTGGTGAAAAAAAAGACCAAACAAAAAACAGATGAGAATCATGATATTCCACCAAGACAGTGATACCTAATACTTACAACCCTATTGAAATACTAAATACTTTTCTGTATTATAGCATTACAACATAATGTTACTCTAGGCCCTAAAACTCTTCTAATTATATTGAACATTCTCTTAAAATTAACAGTGACATTTCTACAGTACAGATATGTTAAGTATACGTTTATGTGTTGTTTCCTGTTATACAGCTGAGAACACCAGAACTACTTCAATAAGTATATCACAAAATGCTACTTTTAATTTTTGTTACATCCCAGTATATATCATCCGACATTCCATTTAACAGAATACTACTGTATCCCTATCTCACCTGAGCATTAAGAGTATCAAAGCGGGATGTAAGGGAGCGCGTGGTCTCTTGTACGGTCTCAACAACACAACCCTCTTGAACAAGTGATTCTGCAAGATTCCTAATTCGTTCCAGTCGGCTCTCATCATGGCTATGCAGGAAAATTTCAAGTTCCTGTTAATGAGGATGAATTAATTAATAGATTTATATATCTTCTCTAAAGTGTGTAGTATACAGCAAACCTGTTTTCCTCTACAGAAAATAATGGGTTGTCGAAACTGCAACACCACTTTACAATCTGCTACATTTTCTTGATATCTACAGACCTTTCAATGAATACTGTTGTCCCAGCCATATTATTTATTATTTGAACACTGCTGATTTTTTCCTGCTGTTTCCTTCTGCATGGCTTCTCATTTGTATATGCTAGCTAAGATAATTCTCACTTGTTTTACATACTGTATTTCTGTCTCACTGGAAGCAAGGGGTGCTTGCATCGCTTATGTGGAACTGCAAGTGAGAAACTCAAGGAAATTGTTAAAGTTCAAGTAACACAAACAAGAGAGTACTATACTTACATCTAATGCTTCAGAAATTTCCTCTGCATCTGCTGCATCCTTTGATGACCTCTCAAGTTTTGCTTGCAGTTGGTCTAGCCAATCAGATTCCTCAGAGCACACCTCTGAAAATTAAAAAATTGGCATTACATCCTTTAACAGCTCTGTATTACATTTTTTATTTTTTTTTCAATAAGTCAGCTGTCTCCCACCAAGGCAGGGTGACCCAAAAAGAAAGAAAATCCCAAAAAGAAAATACTTTCATCATCATTCAATACTTTCACCTCACTCATACATAATCACTGTCTTTACAGAGGCGCCCAAATACGACAGTTTAGAAGTCCTTCCAAACTGCCAATATCCCAAAACCCCTCCTTTAAAGTGCAAGCATTGTACAGTACTTCCCATTTCCAGGACTCAAGTCCAGCTAACCGGTTTCCCTGAATCTCTTCACTAAATATTACCCTGCTCACACTCCAACAGCTCGTCAGGTCCCAAAAACCATTCGTCTCCATTCACTCCTATCTAACACGCTCACGCACGCTTGCTGGAAGTCCAAGCCCCTCTCCCCCAAAAACCTGTATTACATATGATTACTATATAAAATAAGTAAACAAATCTGCACTGAATGAAATATTAATCTTTAGTGAATAAATATTTAAAGCAGCAGGCATGTGTGAGTGTGTTAGATAGGAGTGAATGGAGACGAATGGTTTTTGGGACCTGACGAGCTGTTGGAGTATGAGCAGGGTAATATTTTGTGAAGGGATTCAGGGAAACCGGTTATTAATTTAGCCGGACTTGAGTCCTGGAAATGGGAAGTACAATGCCTGCACTTTAAAGGAGGGGTCTGGGATAGTGACAGTTTGGAGGGACTAATTCTAAACTGTAGTATCTGAGCGCCTCTACAAAGACAGTGATTATGTATGAGTGAGGTGAAAGTGTTGAATAATGATGAAAGTATTTTCTTTTTGGGGGATTTTCTTTCTTTTTGGGTCACCTTGCCTAGGTGGGAGACGGCCGACTTGTTGAAAAAAAAAATATATTAAATGGTAAGGAAATGTTTTCAGAAGATTATACTGTAGTATGCTCATAGGTTTTCTTTGGCTAACTTGTCATGTACTGATTTTATTTACTACTAGCTGTATCCGGTCACGCGTTGCTGTGGCTCAGTCTGGTTAAATGGAAAAGAAAGAAAAGAGAAAACGCACGTTTCTAATATGTTTAATTTCACAATGCTTATGGGTATACAATATTTTTTGTTGTTCCATTGTCTGTGCAGATATAGATTGTCTGGTTTGCCGACTCTAGAACACACAACATATAATTGTCCATGTGAGAAGCAATCCGTGTCTAGATCTAAACAGCACAATTCTAAAGATTGGCCCTGAGCTTTGTTGATGGTGATTGCAAATGCCAATCGAATTGGGAATTGCAATCTCTTAAATTGAAATGGCCACACGTTGCTGTGGCTCAGTCTGGTTAAATGGAAAAGAAAGAAAAGAGAAAGCACACGTATGCTTAGAGCATTTTCCATCTATCATGCATGGTGAATTTGGATTCAGTGTACCGCAAGGTCCATGTATCATATTTTTCATCACAACTTCATGCAAATCCTTATCGACGTTGGCATCGGGTATTTCAGCGCATATTACATCGTCGATTTCGTTTGAAGTGATTTTGTTATAGAGCCAGATTAGTATATGTGCGTGTGCCACGTTGAACGCACCGCTTCTCGTCCGATCAGCGAAGTTAAGCAATGTTGGGTTTGGTTAGTACTTGGATGGGTGACCGCATGGGAACTTTTTTCTTTTCCAGTCAAAGTCTAAACAAGTCTATATAATATTAGGTATATAAAAACACGCGCATATTCGAATGCAACGTTGTGTGAATTTCAAAGCAATCGGTGAAGAACTTTCGGAGATTTAAGATTTTGAACAAACGAACATTTACATTTTTATTTATATAGATAGATTACAGTAATTTATTTTTAAAACATCACTTCTCAATAAAATGAGAAATATAATTTCTCTAAGTAAAAAAAAAAACTGAAAAATATTAACATACTCTTAAAATCTTCATACTGCTGGGCTGCTGTTATGAAAACTTTATATTTTGAGTCAACTTGGGTGACAACATCTGTCCATCGTCCATTGAGCTGTGTAAATCTCCTCGCCAACTCTTCATGTGTAGCTGATGAATCAAGTTGCAGCATCTCATCACCTAGAATAAGAATATTGTTATAATAACCAGAAATCCATTATTCGTTATGTTGAAAATTAAAAATAATGTAATAATGTTAAGCAAGCAATGACTAAATTTGACTAGGAACGTTCAATCCGCAAAAGAAAATCCGAACTACGGAAACCTACTTTTTCACTTTTGTAAGCTATAAAATATCCAAAAGCATGCAATTTCAACATTTTCATTTGGGAAAATGTTGAGTGAGTGTGTGGAGAGTTTTAAACCAAGTGAGAGAGTACTTGTGGTTGGGGATCTCAATGCTAAAGTGGGTAAAAATATTGTAGAAGGAGTAGTAGGTAAATTTGGGGGGGCCAGGGGTAAATGAAAATGGGTAGCCATTAATTGAACTGTGTACAAAGAGGTTTGGTAATAAGTAATACATATTTTATGAAAAAGAGGATAAATAAGTATACAAGATAGGATGTAGCACGTAATGAAAGTAGTTTGATATATTATGTATTGTTGGATAAAAGGTTGATGGGTAGGCTTCAGGATGTACATGTTTATAGAGGGGCAACAGATATATCGGATCATTATCTAGTTGTAGCTAAAGTTAGAGTAAGAGGTACATGGGACAAAAGAAAAATGGCAACAGTAAGTAAGAGAGTGAGGTGAAAGTTTATAAACTAAGGAAGGAGGAAGTTAGGGTGAGATATAAGCAACTATTAGCAGAAAGGTGGGCTAGTGCAAGTATGGGTAGTGAGGGGGGTTGAAGAGGGATGGGATAGTTTTAAAAATGAAGTATTAGAATATGGGGCAGAAGTTTGTGGCTATAGGAGGGTGGGTGCAGGAGGAAAGAGGAGTGATTGGTGGAATGATGAGGTAAAGAGTGTGATAAAAGAGAAAAAGGTAGCTTATGAGAGGTTTTTACAAAGCAGAAGTGATATAATAAGGGCAGAGTATATGGAGAGTAAAAGAAAGGTGAAGAGAGTGGTGAGAGTGTGCAAAAGGAGAGCAAATGATTGAATGGAAGAGGCACTGTCAAGAAATTTTGCTTAGAATAAGAAAAAAATTTGGAGATAAACAAGTTAAGAAAGCCTAGGGAACGAATGGATTTGTCAGTTAAAAACAGAGTAGGGGAGTTAGTAGATGGGGAGCTGGAGGTATTGGGTAGATGGCGGGAATATTTTGAGGAACTGACAGAATCATGACAGAAATGTTAAAAGCAGGGGGAGATACGTATAGTGTTGGAGTTTACCTGGAGAGAATTCCAGGGGTCAACGCCACCGCGGCCCGGTCTGTGACCAGGCCTCAGAGTGGTTGGTATTTTTATTTAATAAATGTATGAAAGAGAAGAAGGTACCTAGGGATTGGCAGAGAGCATGTATAATTCCTTTATATAAAGGGAGGGGGGAACAAAAGAGATTGTAAAAATTATAGAGAAAGAACTTTACTGAGTACACCACATAAAGTGTATGGTAGGATTATTATTGAAAAAATTAGAGGGAAGACAGAGAGTAGGATTGCAAATGAGCAAGGGGCTTTTAGAATGTTTAGATGTGTAAATCAAGTGTTTACATTGAAGAATATACGTGAACAGTATTTAGATAAAGGTAGGGAAGTTTTCATTGCATTTATGGATTTAGAAAAGGCATATGATAGAGTGGATAGGGAAGCAATGTGGCAGATGTTGCAAGTGTATGGAATACGTAGTAAGTTACTAAATGCTGTAAAGAGTTTTTATAATGATAATGAGGCTCAGGTTATGGTGTGTAGGAGAGAGGGAGATTACTTGCCAGTAAAATGTGTAATGTTACCATGGTTGTTTAACATATTTATAGATGGGGTTGTAAAAGAAGTTAAAGACAGGGTGTTGGGGAGAGATATGGGATTAAATTATGGGAAATCAAATACAAAATGGGAGTTGACATAGTTACTTTTTGCTGATGATACTGTGCTTTTGGGGGATTCTAAAGAAAAGTTGCAAAGGTTAGTGGATGAGTTTGGAAGGGTGTGTAAAGGTAGAAAGTTGAACGTGAACACAGATAAGAGTAAGGTAATGAGGGCATCAAACAATTTAGATAAAGAAAAATTGGGCATCACATTGGAGGGAGGGAGTATGGAAGAAGTGAATGTTTTCAGATATTTGGGAGTTGATTTGTCAGCGGATGGGTTTATGAAGGATGAGGTTAACCATAGAAGTGATGAAGGAAAAAAGGTTAGTGATGCATTGAGGTATCTGTGGAGACAAAAAACATTATCCATAGAGGCAAAGGGAAAGTACGAGAGTGCAGTGGTACCAACACTCTTATATGGGTGTGAAGCTTGGGTTGTAAATGCTGCAGCGAGGAGGCAGCTGGAGGCAGTGGAGATGTCCTGTCTAAGAGCAATGTGTGGTGTAAATATTATGCAGGGAATTCTTAGTGTGGAAATTAGGAGGAGGTGCGGAGTTAATAAAGGTACAGTGGTACACCGGTTTACGATATTTTTTCAGTCCAGAATGCTGTTCAAGTGCCATTACCAAACGAATTTATCCCCATAAGGAATAATGTAAAATAGACTAGTCCTTTTAGACCCCAAAAATACACTTACAAAAGCATTTAAAAAAATAAACTTACATAAAAGGGCGAGTTTGGAGACCATCGTAAACCGAGGTACCACTGTATTAGTCAGAGCGCTGAAGAGGGGCTGTTGAGATGGTTTGGGCAGTTGGAGAGAATGGAACAAAGTAGAATGACTTAGAGGGCGTATACATCTGTAGGGAGAGGACGATGGGGTAGGGGTCAGCCCCATGAAAAGGTTGGAGGGAGGGGGTAAAGGAGGTTTTGTGGGCGAGGGGCTTGGACTTCCAGCAAGAGTGCATGAACATGTTAGATAGGAGTGAATGGAGACGAGTGGTTTTTGGGACCTGACGAGCTGTTGTAGTATGAGCAGGGTAATATTTTGTGAAGGGATTCAGGGAAACTAGTTAGCTGGACTTGAGTCCTAGAAATGGGAAGTACAGTGCCTGCACTTTAAAGGAGGGTTTTGAGATACTGGCAGTTTAGAGGGACATCTGAACTGTAGTATCCTTATGCCTCTGCAAAGACAGTGATTATGTATGAGTGATGGTGAGAGTGTTGATTGATGATGAAATTTTTTTCTTTCTTTTTGGATCACCCTGCCTTGGTGAGAAATGGCCAACATGTTAAAAAAATTATATAAAGTGAAATTTCATAATAAATTCCTTTAATCTTATTTGACAAAAGACTGCAAAATGTAACAGCAACTACATTAAAATTGATGAATACAAAGGATTAAATTATTAAACAGAAGCAAGAGAAAAGTTTAGTAATTAGGTTGAGTGCTGGAGTCTGGAAAGAAAGAAATTTGTCAGAGAATGAAAAGTTAAAAGTTTATCAAAGTATAGTGGTGCCAATGCTTCTGTACAGCTGTGAGGTACGGTCTTTGACTACTACAGGCAGGATGAGGCATGAGGCAGCATAGATACTTTCAAAATCAATCAAGTGTTATTCAAAAAATTATTCAGAAAATAAAGAATGAGAAAATTATGTGACAGTATGTAAGCCACTTCTTCACTGTCTGGAATGATATCAAAGCCAAACTTATTTGATTGAACAATGTGCAAGCAAAGAATTCGCAGTTTGGATATTAGAAGGTGTAGGGTCCCAAAAAGTATTACCCAGAGAGCTGAGGAGGGGCTATTCAGGTGGTTTAGACATTTAGAGAGGGGTGAAGCAAAACAAAATTATTTGGAGTGTATTAAATCTGTAGTGTAGGAAAGGTAGGGTAGTGGTCATCCTAGGAAACATTGGAGGGAGGGGGTAAAGGAGGTTTTGTATGTGAAGGGCTTGGACATCCAGCAGGCATGTGTGAGCATGTTAGATAGGAGTGGAGGCAAGAGGTTTTTATAACTTGACGTGCTGCTGAAGTGAGGAAGGTAACATTTATGAAGGGATTCAGGGTAACCGGTTACCTGGAGGAGGTAGGTACAGTGCCTGCACTCTGAAGGAGGGATGGTGTAGTATCAGCACACCTCTGTCAAAATAGTGATGGAGTGAATGAGGGTGAAAGCGTTTTCTTTTTTGGGTCATCCTACCTTGGTGGGAGATGGCCGGTATGTTAAAAAAAAGAGGAATAGAATATCAAAAGACTTTCACTTCATACACTTACCAATGTTATTAATGGCTCTTAGATCATCACTGTGAATACTAATATCCTCTCGTAGCTGAGTAAACAATTCAACAGCATTAATTAGCTCTTCTGGTGTATTTGTTGAGACACTGAATGGAATTTTTGGTTCTAGTTCATCGAGCCACACATTCAGTTTGTCAATACCCTCATGCACCTGCATCAAAATAAAAAATTGGACCATTATACAACATACACACCTCTGGCAAGACGGCATTTAAATAAACGATGGTGAATGTGCTTCCTTCTTTGAGTCAACCTGTTTTGGCAGGGGATGGCCATTGAGGAAAAAAACAAGAAACATTCTTATCAACATGTAAACATATGCCCATGTATCATTCAAAAATAAATAAATAAAATAGTAATTTTTACAGAAGAGGTTACTAGCCCTTTGCTAGTATGCCTTTTATGGCATTCACAACTTACAGAGGAAGCATTCTTTTCCACTTCCCCATGGGGACGAAAGGAAATAAATAAAAACAAAAACTATTAAGGAAATAGAAGAAAACTCAGATGGGTGTGTATACATAAATACAGTGGTACCCCGACTTACGATATTTTTTCATTCCAGAATGCTGTTCAAGTGCCATTACCAAACGAATTTATCTCCATAAGAAATTATGTAAAATAGACTAGTCCTTTTAGACCCCCAAAATTACACTTACAAAAGCATTTAAAAAAATCAACTTACATAAAAGGGTGTGTTTGGGGACCATCGTAAGTCGGGGTACCACTGTATGTACTTGACATGTGTAATGTGACCAAAGTGTAAGAAGGGGTAGTAAGCTGTACCTGTTATCTTACATGTTTATGAGCCAGAAGGAAAAGACACCACCAATTCTACCATTGTGTAAAACAACTTTAGATCTCCATTTCACATTCATTTGGTGGAACAATAGTATGTCCCTGGGTGGTTCCAACCTACACACACACACACACACACACACACACACACACACACACACACACACACACACACACACACACACACATGTATAGAACAGTAGAGGTAGAAAATCCTCAAACAGCTCCAGGAAGAAATCTCTAGATTTATTTCCTGAAGTACATTCATTTTCGTCTCCAAGGCTGAGGTCCCCAATTAGCACTAAAAGTGGTAATTATAAGATACATTTAAAAGATGTACTTACCATCTTACATGTTCATGAGATTGAAAGAGAAAGCCTTTTGAATTAAATCTATTAAATAATGGACTATGAAAACTATATTTCATTACAAATGTCACAAAATCTTAAGAAAAAATTAAGCAAGAAAATTACCTTTTGACTTCGAGCAAGAGCTTCCTTTAAACTCTTATTTTGTGCTCTGGCAAGCTCAGTTACTAGATCCCAGCGTTTTGTTAACTCCTCCAGCTGACTCTCAACTATATTTTTAAGCTCTGCATCACCTTCTTCAGTCAGCTGTTTTCCTGCAGTTGTTATATTGTCCACATTGGTCTGTAAAGTTGCCACATCATCTTGAAGAGCCTGTTGATATTAGTAATGTCTTTCTAAGTTATGAATCAAACATCCCTAAGACTCAATAACCCAAAATAAAAATGCTATAGTATACAGTCAACCCCCGGTTATAGACGGCGTCAGAGATCGTCCAAATCGGTGTTAGACAGGTTTTTTAATGAGAATTTTGGCTCAGTAATAGACAAGCCGCTCTGAGTCGGCGATTCGTCCCGGACACGTACGCGTGGCCCATGGCCCAGTTGGGCACCCAGGCACTCAGTGTGCTATTGTTTACAAGCGAGCGACCACCACCCACGCATTCATACCAGTATATTGTCATTATTCCACTGTTTTTAGTGCTTGCAACTGCTAAATAAGCCACCATGGGCCCCAAGAAAGCTCCTAGTGCCAAGCCTGTGTTAAAGAGTGTAGCAGGGAGTGAAGTATTCATGCAGGGAGTGAAGCACGGATGCAGGGAGTGAAGCACGGATGCAGGGAGTGTAGCATTCATGCAGGGAGTGTAGCATTCATGCAGGGAGTGTAGCATTCATGCAGGGAGTGTAGCATTCATGCAGGGAGTGTAGCATTCATGCAGGGAGTGTAGCATTCATGCAGGAGTGTAGCATTCATGCAGGAGTGTAGCATTCATGCAGGGAGTGTAGCATTCATGCAGGGAGTGTAGCATTCATGCAGGGAGTGTAGCATTCATGCAGGGAGTGTAGCATTCATGCAGGGAGTGTAGCATTCATGCAGGGAGTGTAGCATTCATGCAGGGAGTGTAGCATTCATGCAGGAGTGTAGCATTCATGCAGGGAGTGTAGCATTCATGCAGGAGTGTAGCATTCATGCAGGGGGTGTAGCATTCATGCAGGGAGTGAAGCAGGATGCATGGAGTGTAGCATTCATGCAGGGAGTGTAACATTCATGCAGGGAGTGTAGCATTCATGCAGGGAGTGTAGCATTCATGCAGGGAGTGTAGCATTTATGCAGGGAGTGAAGCAGGGATGCAGGGAGTGTAGCATTCATGCAGGGAGTGTAGCATTCATGCAGGGATTGTAGCATTCATGCAGGGAGTGTAGCATTCATGCATGGAGTGTAGCATTCATGCAGGGAGTGTAGCATTCATGCAGGGAGTGTAGCATTCAAAGAAAAAGACCAGTAACCCCAGAAAAGAACTTGCCACCTGCAGTGTTAATGGAAGGGGATTCCCCTTCCAAACACTAGCATACTACTCCATCCTCTCCCCTCCTCTCGTCTTGCACACATCAACAACTCTTCAATAAATGTAAGTGACATATTATTGTACTATTATTTCTTTATTTGTCATAAAATTGTGTGTAATTTATTGTCAAAAAGTTCTAAAAAATATTTTATTTTAATACTTTTGGATGTCTAGAACGGATTAATTTTATTTCCATTATTTCTTATGGGGAAATTAGAATCGGAAATCGACCAAACCGGTGATCGACGGGCCCTCTGGAACGGATTACCGGCGATAACCGGGGGTTGACTGTATGTGTGTTTGAGGAACAATCAGCAGAAATATTAATTTAAATAATGATAAAAATTGGTATGTCTATTAGCAAAAAGAAACTAAGTGAAAAATAGCATGAATGGTTATAAGACATGTTTCCAACAAGATATGAGGAAGTTATAAAATCTGGGAAATACATTCCTCAATGTTTCATTATATCCGGAACCTGCAAATACTGTTCCACTAAATGCTAGCTATATAATATATTGTTGAAGGATGAGATTAACCATAGAACTGATGAGGAAAAAAAAAAGGTGAGTGGTGCATTGAGATACCTGTTGAGACAAAAAAACGTTATCCATGGAGGCAAAGAAGGGAATGTATGAGTACAGTGGTACCAACACTTATATGGGTGCGAAGCATGGGTTGTAAATACTGCACCGAGGAGGCTGCTGGAGGCAGTGAAAATGTCGTGTCTAAGGGCAATGTGTGGTGTAAATATTTGCAGAGAATTCGTAGTGTGGAAATTAGGAGATGTGGAGTTACTAAAAGTATTAGTCAGAGGGCTGAAGAGGGGTTGTTGAGGTGGTTTGGTCATTTAGCAAGGTAGGGTAAGCAGAAAACGAAAAATTTCACCATAACTCTCCATTACACTCATGCCAGAGGTGCACTGAGACTGAAGCTCAGATGCCACTCCAAACTGCAATATCCCCACCCCTCATTCAGAGTGCAGGCACTATACTTCCCACCTCCAGGACTTAAGTCTGGCTAACCGGTTTCCCTGAATCCCTTCATAAATGTTACCTTGCTCACACTTTAACAGCATATTAAATCATAAAAACCACTTGCCTTCACTCACTGCTATATAACATGTTCACACACGCCTGCTGGATCTCCAAGCCATTTGCATACAAAACCTCCTTAGCCCCCTCTCTCCCAGTATGTTGCATATATTTGCATGCAAATATAATATTGGATTTGGTACTTTTGAAAATGGACCCTGTAATTAAATATGAAAACCACAACAATGTTTAATAAATACAATCACTGTCTGGAAAGACAGTGATTCTATTTTTTAAATCATCCTACCTTGGTAGGTGATGGTTTCTGTATGATTGAACTATTCCAATGTCAATACAATTATTTTAAGATCTTACATTGGATTGCTCTAACTGAGCTTCTAGAGTTTCAATGTCTCCCAAAGCTGCCTCCTCAGCTTGTAAGAAGATATCAACTTCTGCAAGCCATGACTTCAAACCAGAAACTTCATCATTGTATTGCTTCTGCTTCTCAATCACTATGGAAAAAATAAATATTGTACAGTATTCAAATTTATCTTGGAATTTTATTCAAAATATTTATTTACCCTCAAATAATCAATAAAGAATATTGAAAATTCTCATCTATTTTAAACATAAGAACTTAACTCATAATTCATTTAGCTTTTACATTTTCTGCTACACAAACAGAGAATACCTCTTTCAATGTTTTTAATACGAAATTGAAGAGCTTCTGCCGTAGTTTCCCACTGTTTATTCAGTTTTGTGATATCCTCCATTATGTTTACATGACCATCCCGACTGAGCCTGCGACAAGTCTCATTAATGTGGGCCATATTTCCTTTCTCCAATTCAACCTTCTCAGACAGATCCTGAAAATACAAGCCATAAGTTTAACATTACAAATACAAAAAAAAAATTATTTTGAAGAAACCCAGGAATATACTTTGGCGAACAATAAATGTGTTAAAAATGTAATAGATATATTTAAGCTGACCAGATAACCAGAAGGGATGCTTGGAAAAGATGAGAGAGAAGAGTGGGCATTTGAAAACTTCAGTGAAATAAAAGCATGCAATTTGAAAACTTCAGTGAAATAAAAGCATGCAATTTGAAAACTTCAGTGAAATAAAAGTATGCAGTATGCAAGGAGTTTGTGTAAAAGCTCACCAATTTGAGCTCTCATTCAAGGTTGTGAAAGCCAAGTTTCAGAATCTACAAACAAAAATAACAAATTAAAGCAATAGAGAATAATCAATTATCAACTTATAACTGGTAATAATCAAGTTAGAAATGATGAAGCACATAGGTTACAGAGGAAGTTGTTGAAGATATGAAGAAAAAAAGTCTATTACAATGTGATGACTAAGTGGATTAAATCACAGAGACAGCATGGTAATAATGTAGTACTACTGTATTTGACAAGTGCATAGACTAAATAGCAGAGTTTTGAACTCTGAAGAGAATAGGCAGATGTGATATATAAAAGATGTGGTACCAGATATTACTGGTTACTGTCTTAAATAGGTTTTAGGAGTAGATATGATAGGTCCCATGAGGCCAGGAAGCAATAATGTCTACAATTGTAGCTCAAGAGGCAAGGCCATGAGCTGACACTTGACCCCCGTAAACAAATTAGTCAGCACAAAAGAGCCCTTGTATCCATTCTACAATATGGTGACCAAAACAGAGTTCAATAATTTTTCAACACACTGGCTGTCTCCTACTGAGGCAGGGTAAACAAAAAAAGAAACACTTTCACCATCAATCAACACTTTCACCATCATTCACACATAATCAGTCTTTGCAGAGGCATAAAGATATGACAGGTCATATGTCACTCCAAACAGCAAATATCCCAAGCCCCTCCCTTGAGGTGCAGGCATTGTACTTTCCACCTCCAGGACTCAAGTCCAGCTAACCGGCTTCCCCAAATCCCTTCACAAAATATTACCCTGCTCCAACACCTCCAAAACCATTTGTCTCCACTCACTCCTATCTAACTCGCTCACACATACTTGCCTTATGTCCAAGCCCCTTGTACATAAAACCTCTTTTACCCCCTCCCTCCATCCTTTCCTAGAATAACCCCTACCCCTCCTAATTTCTACACTATGAATTCTCTGCATAATATTTACACCACATACTGCCCTCCATCCACTGCCTCCAGCAATGGATGGAGGCAATAGAGTGTTGGTACGATTATACTCTCAAACATTCCCTTCTTTGCTTAAATGGATAATGTTCTTTGTCTCCACAGATACCTCAATGCACCACCCACCTTTTTTCCTTCATCAATTCTATGGTTTTACCTCATCCTTCATAAACCCATCCGCTGACAAGTCTACTCCCAAATATCTAAACAAATTCACCTCTTCCATACTCCCTCCCTCCAAAAGGTTGATGGGTAGGCTTCAGGATGTACATGTTTATACAGAGGCAACGGATATATCAGATCATTATTTAGTTGTAACTACAGTTAGAGTAAGAGGTAGATGGGACATAAGGAAAGTGGCAACAGCAAATAAGAGAGAGGTGAAAGTGTATAAACTAAGGGAGGAGAAAGTTAGGGTGAGATATAAGCAACTATTGGCAGAAAGGTGGGTAAATGCAAGTGTGAATAGTGGGGGGGTTGAAAAGGGTTGGGATTATTTAAAAAATGCAGTATTAGAATGTGGGGCAGAAGTCTTTGGCTATAGGAGGGTGGGTGCAGGAGGAAAGAGGAGTGATTGGAGGAATGATGAAGTAAAGAGTGTGATAAAAGAGAAAAAGGTACCTTATGAGAGGTTTTTACAAAACAGAAGTGTTGTAAGAAGAGCAGAGTATATGGAAAGTAAAAGTAAGGAGAGCAGATGAAAGAGGGTAAGAGGCACTGTCAAGAAATTTTGCGGAAAATAAGAAAAAGTTTTAGAGTGAGATAAACAAATTAAGAAAGACTAGGGAACGAATGGATTTGTCAGTTAAAAACAGAGTAGGGGAGTTAGTAGATGGGGAGCTGGAGGTATTGGGTAGATGGCGGGAATATTTTGAGGAACTTTTAAATATCGATGAAGAAAGGGAGGCGGTAATTTCATGCACTGGTCAGGGAGGTATAACATCTTTTAGGAGTGAGGAAGAGCAGGATGTGAGTGTGGGGGAGGTGCGCGAGGCATTACGTAGAATGAAAGGGGGTAAAGCAGCAGGAACTGACGGGATCATGACAGAAATGTTAAAAGCAGGGGGAGATATTGTGTTGGAGCGGTTGGTATTTTTGTTTAAAAAATGTATGAAAGAGGGGAAGGTACCTAAGGATTGGAAGAGAGCGTGTAAAGTTCCTTTATATAAAGGGAAGGAAGATAAAAGAGATTGTAAAAATTATAGGGGAATAAGTTTACTGAGTATACCAGGTAAAGTGTATGGCAGGGTTATTATTGAAAGAATTAGAGGTAAGACAGAGAGTAGGATTGCAGATGAGCAAGGAGGCTTTAGAGTGGGTAGGGGATGTGTAGATCAAGTGCTTACAGTGAAGCATATATGTGAACAGTATTTAGATAAAGGTAGAGAAATTTTTATTGCATTTACGGATTTAGAAAAGGCATATGATAGAGTGGAAAGGGGAGCAATGTGGTAAATGTTGCAAGTGTATGGAATAGGTAGTAAGTTACTGAAGGCTGTAAAGAGTTTTTATGAGGATAGTGAGGCTCAGGTTAGGGTGTGTAGGAGAGAGGGAGATTACTTCCTGGTAAAAGTAGGTCTTAGACAGAGATGTGTAATGTCACCATGGTTGTTTAATATATTTATAGATGGGGTTGTAAAAGAAGTAAATGCTAGGGTGTTGGGGAGAGGGGTGGGATTAAATTTTGGAGAATTAAATGCAAAATGGGAGTTGACACAGTTACTTTTTGCTGATGATACTGTGCTTATGGGAGATTCTAAAGAAAAGTTGCAAAGGTTAGTGGACGAGTTTGGGAGAGTGTGTAAAGGTAGAAAGTTAAAAGTGAACATAGATAAGAGTAAGGTGATGAGGGTATCAAACGATTTAAATAAAGAAAAATTAGATATCACTTTGGGAGAGAGGGATTATGGAAGAAGTAAATGTTTTCAGATATTTGGGAGTTGACGTGTCAGCGGATGGGTTTATGAAGGATGAGGTTAACCATAGAATTGATGAAGAAAAAAAGGTGAGTGGTGCGTTGAGGTATCTGTGGAGACAAAAAACGTTATCCATGGGGGCAAAGAAGGGAATGTACGAAAGTATAGTCGTACCAACACTCTTATATGGGTGTGAAGCATGGGTTGCAAATGCTGCAGCGAGGAGGAGGCTGGAGGCAGTGGAGATGTCCTGTCTAAGGGCAATGTGTGGTGTAAATATTATGCAGAAAATTCAGAATGTGGAAATTAGGAGAAGGTGTGGAGTTACTAAAAGTATTAGTCAGAGGGCGGAAGAGGGGTTGTTGAGGTGGTTTGGTCATTTAGAGAGAATGGATCAAAGTAGAATGACTTGGAGAGCGTATAAATTTGTAGGGAAAGGAAGGAGGGGTAGGGGTTGTCCTCGAAAAGGCTGGAGGGAGGGGGTAAAGGAGGTTTTGTGGGCGAGGGGCTTGGACTTCCAGTAAGCATGTGTGAGCGTGTTAGATAGGAGTGAATGGAGACGAATGGTTTTTTGGGCCCTGACGAGCTGTTGGAGTGTGAGCAGGGTAATATTTAGTGAAGGGATTCAGGAAACTAGTTATTATAGATTTAGCCGGACTTGAGTCCTGGAAATGGGAAGTACAATGCCTGCACTTTAAAGGAGGGGTCTGGGATAGTGACAGTTTGAAGAGACTATTCTAAACTGTAGTATCTGAGCACCTCTGCAAAGACTGATTATGTATGAGTGAGGTGAAAGAGTTGAATGATGATGAAAGTATTTTCTTTTTGGGAATTTTCTTTCTTTTTGGGTCACCCTGCCTCTGTGGGAGACGGCCGACTTGTTGAAAAAAAAAAAATTCAAAATTATGAGGCAAGACAATTTTTTTAACACACTCGCCATCTCCCACCGAGGAAAAATGTCAGTGCGAATAACAACAAAATGCATACAAATAAAGCTTATGAGATTACGCTAAAAGAAATAATAACAATGAAACATTGGCAGTCTATTCAATTGTGACAGTATGTAAATAAGAAGGAAACAGGAAGAGACCAGTGTCTGAAATGATTTGTAATGCTGTAAAAGACAAATATTTACACAAAAAACAGATTGAAACAAATAATCTTCATGATGTTTTTTAAAATTTAAGTCTCTCTTTAAAAATAGGTTTTTGGCAACTATTACTCAATTACTGAAAATACTGTACCTAAATACATATTAACCCTTTCAGGGTCCAAGGCCATTTTTGGAAGGGGTGTGAAAGTGTCCAAGAATTTAAAAAAAAAAATTCTTATTTTTTTCTTATGAAATGGTAGAGAATCTTTTTCTGAAGGTAATAAAACAAAAAGTACGAAATTTGATTGAAAATTGACGAAATTATGCTCTCGCGAATTTTGATGTGTCAGCGATATTTACGCATCGGCAATTCTGCCGACTTTGACTCCCATTTTAGGCCAATTACATTATTCCAGTCGACCAAATTCTTAGCTATTTCACTAGTATTACTTCTATTCTATCAATTGAGCACAAGAAATCGCCCAGTCAACTGTTTCAACTACAAAATAAAAGTGACTGGAAATTGGTAATTTAGCCAATTTAACTCAAAGTTCAAAATATTCCAATTTCAAAATAGGGTGCAGAATAAACAATGCAGGCATTCCTAGCACTAAACTATCATTTCCTTTGTTCATTAGTTACGTTTTCAGTCTTTACAAATGAATTCCATTTTTATTTTTTATTCACATAATGAATTTTTATTCAAACAAAAAATGGAAGATTTACTGTTATGCAATATTGTAATAATTGTACAAATAATATCACCACATTTGTGAACGTATATTAGACCCACCAGCTGACGCATATTAGACGTTTGAGGTCATTTGTTTACTCTTGAACATAGGCAAAAATTTAACATTTCTGCTATTTTGAGCTCAGTTTCAAGCCATTTGCAGTACTAAAACCAATCAAAATCATCTCTATATCTGTAATATATCTTCCATTCTATCAAATGAGACCAAGAAATCGCAAATACAACTATACAAAGTACAGTGGTCCCTCGGTTTTCGCCGAAAATTTGTTCCAGAATGCTGCTCAAGTGCCATTACCGAACAAATTTACTTCCTTAAGAAATAATGTCACGTAGATTAGTCTATTTCAGACCCCCAAAAATACACTTGCAACAGCACTTACGAAAATATACTTACATAAATGTTCGAGTTTGGAGATGCACGAAAACCGAGGGACCACTGTATACGAAAAAATACTGCAAAGTCGCTGTTTCAATCGAAAATTGCGGTTTCAGTTTTTTCTCTCATTATGCACTGTGTGCTGAAGGATTTGTTTTATGTGGTGCACACTTACCACATAGATGTATTCTCTCATATCTAGGCCCAAATTTGCCGCTCAAAGCTTATCTGAGTGAGCTGAGCTCATGACGTAGAACTACGGTTTGGACCCTGAACTCAAAGCCGTAGAACTACGGCACGGACCCTGAAAGGGTTAAAGAATATGATAAAGGAAAAATATTGCCTTGTCCCTCCATATTATACCAAGGCTCTCCATCTCCACAAATGCATTTCAGATAATATGTGTAATTACAATTAATATTATACATAATTTTATAACTTCTTTCCCCATTTAAGTAATAAAGTGGACTGCTAGCTAAGTCTTCTTCTTCTTTCAACACGTCGGCTGTTTCCCACCGAGGCAGGGTGGCCCAAAAGGAAAAACAAAAGTTTCTCCTTTTTTCATTTAGTAATATATACAGGAGAAGGGGTTACTAGCCCATTGCTCCTGGCATTTTAGTCGCCTTTTACGACACGCATGACTTATGGAGGAAGAATTCTGTTCCACTTCCTCATGGAGATAAGAGGAAATAAGAACAAGAACTAGTAAGAAAATAGAAGAAAACCCAGAGGGGTGTGTATATATATGCTTATACATGAATGTGTAGTATGACCTAAGTGTAAGTAGAAGTAGCAAGATGTACATACCTGAAATCTTGCTTGTTTATGAGAGAGAAAAAAGACACCAGCAATCCTACCATCATGTAAAACAATTACAGGGATTCGTCTTACGCTCACTTGGCAGGACGGTAGTACCTCCCTGGGCAGTTGTGGTCTACCAACCTACTACCTAGGCGCTAGCTAAGTAAAGAAAAATATATACTTGTACCTTAAATTGAGTAAGGTAATCCTGCATTTGTGGGAGAGTAGTGACAGAATATTCAGATGCCAGTGCAGCTTCCAAACTCTCGAGCCACTTTCTGGAGGCTGCCATGGCTTTAAGTAGAGACTCAGGTGGGGGTGCTGGGGACATAGCTGAAGTTGTAGCAGCTTCAGATACTTTCTGTTTTAGTGTTTCATTCCACTCAAGAAATCTGTCAAATATTATAAAATATATGTTCTCTGTGAATATTGCAAAGTACTACTACATTACCATGTTTCAGCTACTGGTCATCTTAAATTGTAGGATTAGAACTAAAATAACATTTAGAGCACACATCTTAAAATTCAGCATTATAATTGAGCTTTTACCATACTAAAATGTAATTCTCATAACTTATACAAAGAAGTTTATCACTAATATGTATAAATTTCTCTACAAATTAAGTGCCTTTAGCTATGCTCCATCATTTATTATCAATGCATCTTTCTTCTTCTTTCTTTCAACACGTCGGCCGTTTCCCACCGAAGCAGGGTGGCCCAAAAGGAAAAACGAAAGTTTCTCCTTTTACATTTAGTAATATATACAGGAGAAGGGGTTACTAGCCAATTGCTCCCGGCATTTTAGTCGCCTCTTACGACACGCATGGCTTACGGAGGAAGAATTCTGTTCCACTTCCCCATGGAGAATCAATGCATCTTATAACAAATTATTTTTTTAACACGTCGGCTGTCTCCTATCGAGGAAGGGTGACCCAAAAAAGAAAGAAACACTTTCACCATCATTCAACACTTTCACCATCATTCACACATAATCACTGCCTTTGCAGAGGCACCAAGATACGACAGTTTAGATGTCACTCTCAACAACAAATATCCCAAACCTCTCCTTTAAAGTGCAGGCATTGTACTTCCCACCTCCAGGACTTAAGTTCAGCTAACCAGTTTTCCTGAATCCCTTCAAAAAATATTTGCCTGCTCACACTCCAACAGCTTGTCAAGTCCCAAAATACCCTTTGTCTCTACTCATTCCTATCTAATACACTCACACATGCCTGCTGTATGTCCAAGCCTCTTGCACACAAAACTTTTTATACTCCCTCCCTCCATCCTTTCCTAGGATGACCCCTACACCTCCTTTCCTAGGATGACCCCTACACCTCCTTTCCTCCAATACAGATTTATACACCCTCCAAGTCATCCTATTTTCCTCCATCCTCTCTAAATGACCAAACCACCTCAACAACCCCTCCTCAGCCCTCAGAATAATACTTTTAGTAACTCCACACCTCCTAACTTCCATACTATGAATTCTCTGTATAATATTTGCACCACACATTGCCCCTAGCTTGAGTTGAGTCCTGGAGGTGGGACGTACAATGCCTGCACTTTAATGAAGAGGTTTGGGATATTTGCTGTTTGGAGTGACATCTGAACTGTCATATCTGTGTGCCTCTGCAAAAATATTGATCATGTGTGAATGATAGTGAAAGTGTTTTTCTTTCTTTTTTGGGCCATCCTGCCTTGGTGGGAGATGGCCAGTATGTTGAAAAAATAAATGCCCTTACACACTGCCTCCAATGTCCTTGCTGCAACATTCAGAACCCATGCTTCACACCCATATAAGTATTGGCACCACTATACTCTCATACATTACCTTCTTTGCCTCCATGAAAAACATTGTCTTCACAGATACCTCAATTCACCACCCACCTTTTTTCCTTCATCATTTCTATGGTTTACCTTGTCCTTCATACAATCATCCACCGACAAGCCTACTCCCAAATATCTGAACACATTCACTTCTTCCATACTCCCTCCCTCCAATTTTTCTTTACCTAACTTGTTTGATACCCTCATCACCTTACTCTTATCTATGTTCACTTTCAACTTTCTACTGCATTTCCTCCTTCACTTCCTTCCTGTAATTCTTACCTTTGCATAAGGATTTCCCATTTTGAATGGAAGGTTTCTATTTGTTGTGCCAGTGTTTGTATCTCCTGTGCCCATTTAGAATTTAAAACTTCAGTAGAAAGTTTTAAAGCAGCAATATCTTTATTAAGGTTTTCCATTGCAGTAATTTTGCTCTGAAACAAAAATGATTATTACCCTAAGTACCAAAATATGATGAATTTAAACATTCCTGACATTATTTATGTTCTTTTAGCACTGACAGAAATAAGAACATAAACACATATTGATTGTGGGTTCTTTTTGAATTCACACTGAAAGTAATTTTTTATGGGTTTAAACTATGCTAAAGATTTTGCATACTATTATCTTAAATTTTTTTTTTTCAACAAGTCGGCCGTCTCCCACCAAGGCAGGGTGACCCAAAAAGAAAGAAAATCCCCAAAAAGAAAATACTTTCATCATCATTCAACACTTTCACCATACTCATACATAATCACTGTCTTTGCAGAGGCGCTCTGATACGACAGCTGAGAATAGTCCCTCCCAGCTGTCACTATCCCAGACCCCTCCTTTAAAGTGCAGGCATTGTACTTCCCATTTCCAGGACTCAAGTCCAACTAAATCAATTAACTGGTTACCCTGAATCCCTTCACAAAATGTTACCCTGCTCACACTCCAACAGCTCGTCAGGTCCCAAAACCATTCGTCTCCATTCACTCCTATCTAACACGCTCACACATGCTTGCTGGAAGTCCAAGCCCCTTGCCCACAAAACCTCCTTTACCCCCTCCCTCCAAACTTTTCTAGGACGACCCCTACCCCGCCTTCCTTCCCCTACAGATTTATACGCTCTCCAAGTCATTCTACTTTGATCCATTCTCTCTAAATGACCAAACCACCTCAACAACCCCTCTTCAGCCCTCTGACAAATACTTTTAGTAACTCCACACCTTCTCCTAATTTCCACATTCCGAATTTTCTGCATAATATTTACACCACACATTGCCCTTAAACAGGACATCTCCACTGCCTCCAACCTCCTCCTCGCTGCAGCATTTGCAAACCAAGCTTCACACCCATATAAGAGTTTTGGTACCACTATACTTTCGTACATTCCCTTCTTTGCCTCCATGGATAACGTTTTTTGTCTCCACAGATACCTCAATGCACCACTCACCTTTTTTCCTTCATCAATTCTATGGTTAACCTCATCCTTCATAAACCCATCCGCTGACACGTCCACTCCCAAATATCTGAAAACATTTACTTCTTCCATAATCCCTCTCTCCAATGTGATATCCAATTTTTCTTTATTTAAATCGTTTGATACCCTCATCACCTTACTCTTATCTATGTTCACTTTCAACTTTCTACCTTTACACACCCTCCCAAACTCGTCCACTAACCTTTGCAACTTTTCTTTAGAATCTCCCATAAGCACAGTATCATCAGCAAAAAGTAACTTTGTCAACTCCCATTTTGCATTTAATTCCCCATAATTTAATCCCACCCCTCTCCCCAACACCCTAGCATTTACTTCTTTTACAACCCCATCTATAAATATATTAAACAACCATTATCTTAATAATTATTATTATAATGCAAAATCTTTAGCATGTTTTAAGCCCATAAATAACTACTCTCAGTGTGAAAATCATAGACATACTGTACAATACAGTAAACTGTTTACCACAACAGAAGCAGTTTGTATATAACTGACAGAAAATACTGTCTTTCATGGTTATACTATTGAGGCAGTTCCTCAAAAGAAAATTACTTACACAGCAATACTTTTGATACAATACTAACCTTACACTGTTCTGCCTGAAGAGTAACTGAATTTGGTTCATTTTCACTCACAGTGCGGACATTCTCAAACCACCTGAGAAAGCCCTGATAATGGACTTCAAGATCACTTAATTCAGTGGTTATCTTCTTTTTCTGAGTCAAAAAAGTGATGCGTGTCCTGCATAAAATAAACAAAATAGAGTAAACCTGAACTTGTATTGAATGCCAAAATAAAATTTTAATAAGTATAACAATAATATAATTTAAAGTACAAAAATAATAAATACATTGCTATGTGGTACTTAATTTCTAACTCATATTTTAAGCTATTTGAAATGCACATGTAATCAAGATATTTATAATATCAAAAACCAAAAGAACAAAAATATAAAATATTAACTTTATTTCAGAACAGTCTTGAACTGTTTTTAAAAGATTACCTGATTTCGACAAGCATTTCTGTTAAGGCCTCCCAACGGTTAGACACATTTGCCATTTGTTGTTCACTTTCTTTTACACTCTCTCCAATGGTAGAGGTTTCAGAAATTGCCGACTCTCCAAGGCTAACTACTTTGTAATATTCTTCTTTTTGGCTCTCCATCTATGGAAGAGTACAGTAGAATTTATTTAATTTAAAAACAGTTCCATGCTAGAGACATATGTGACATTTATCATAGCTTTATTAGAAACACGAAATGCTTTAGTTTCTTAAATTTAATTATTACATCAGTGAATGGTATATTGCATCAGTGAATGGTATATCTCACTACTGCATGATAATTCCTAACATTCACTCTAGTTCCACTCACATTCTTTTTCTCAATTTTTTTTTTCCAACACATTGGCTGTCTCCTACTGAGGGAGGGTGATCCAAAGAGAAAGAAAAACCCAAAAAGAAAGAAAATACTGTCATCATCATTCAACATTTTAACCAACATTAACACAATATCACTGGCTTTGCAGAAGCACCCATATATGTCAGTTTAGATGTCACTACAAACAGCCAATATCCCAAAAACCCTCCTTTAAAGAGAAGGCACAGTACTTCCAACCTCCAGGACTCAAGTCCAGTTAAGCAGGTTCCCTAAATCCCTTCGGGATTTAGGGAACCATTTATCTCCATACACTCCTGTTTAACACACTCACATATGCCTGCTGCATGTCCAGGCCCCTTGCACACAAAACCTCTTTTACCCCTAGGATGACCCCTGCCCCCTCCTCCCCTCCACTACAGATTTATACACCCTCCAAGTCAACCTATTTTGCTTCATCCTCTCTAAATAACCAAACCACCTCAATAACCCCTCTCCAGCCCTATGAATAATACTTTTAGTAACTCCACACCTCCTCCTAATTTCCACATGATGAATTCTCTGCATAATATTTACACCACACATTGCCCTTAGACATGACATCTCCACTGCCTCCAGCCTCTTTCTCGCTACAGCATTCACAACCTATGATTCACACCCATATAAGAGTGTTGGTACCACTATATTCTCGTACATTCTCCTCTTTGCCTCCATGAATAACATTTTTTGTCTTCACAGATACCTCAACGCACCACTCACCTTTTTTCCTTCATCAATTCTATGGTTAACCTCGACCTTCATAAACCCATCTGCTTGCAAATCTACTCCCAAGTACAGTGGAACCTCGATACTCGAACTTAATTAGTTCCAGACGGCTGTTCGAACATATTTTTCCACCCAATTTTATCTTTCTTTGGCTGTTATCACTAATCTTCGTTGGCCCCATGGTGACTTATTTATACAAGTCACCATGGGAAGTGGAACAGAATTCTTCCTCCGTAAGCCATGCGTGTCGTAAGAGGCGACTAAAATGCCGGGTGCAAGGGGCTAGTAACCCCTTCTCCTGTATATATTACTAAATGTAAAAGGAGAAACTTTCGTTTTTTCTTTTGGGCCACCCTGCTTCGGTGGGAAACAGCCGACGTGTTGAAAGAAGAAGAATATAAAAAACACCAAAAAATGCGAAGAAACGCAAAATAGTTTACAGCAAAGTTCTGGCAGGTCATGTTTGTTTGGTCGAGTGCTGAGCAAACGGTTGACTTCCGAGCGATTTTTTTTTTACCGAACAAAGCATTCAAATACCAAATTCTTCGAGTACCGAGGTTCCACTGTATTTGAATACATTCACTTCTTCTATGCTCCCTCCCTCCATTGTGATATCCAATTTTTCTTTACCTAACTCATTTGATACCCTCATCACCTTACTCTTATCTATGTTCACTTTCAACTTTCTTTCTTTTATTATTTCTACTAAATTCCTAAATCCTTATTATTTTTTATTTACATTAATGACCTACATAATGCCTCCCAGGAACTTTAACACTTTTTCCTATTTCCAGAAGACACAATCTTCATCATACTGAATCAGGATCCAATTGTCCTCAACAATATAATTAACAACAAATTCAAAGATATCTACTTGCTTAGAGATGACACAACCTTCATCATATCAAATCCAGATCCAGTTGTCCTCAATAATGCATTTAACAGTGAACTCAAAAGATATCTAATGACAACCAACAAACTCACTCTCAAAATTGATAAGACCTACGTACTGTTTGGGAATAAAGCTAAAACTATTCAACAGACCATCAATATAAATAATACACACAGAGACAAGACAAGGCAAAATTCTTAGGTTTACACCTCGATGAAGGTGAAGTTAAAGACACACATGAGCCACAGTGATGTCATGAAGTATTTCCTGAGTCTCAGGGTGGTCCAGAAGTGGAATGATCCCTATGAAGAAGTGGTGGAGTCAGGATTCATGCATAGTTTTAAGAGCAAGTATGATAGGACCCACAAGGCTAGGAGTCAATCTGGCAAGTGGCCAGTTAAGAGATAGGGCCAGGACTAAGACTTGATCCCTGCAACTACACATAGGCGAGTACTCTGCAATACTCTCTAATCCATCGTCACCTCACTCTTGGTATATATGCATGAGGATCAACAACAGCAAATCACCTAAAACCAACTGTTACTCAAAAAAGATAAGCTATTAGAATGATCTCTCAATCAGGTTACGGATAACACACACCTCCATAGCTCAATTACTAGCACAATCAGCTCACACATTGAGGCCCATGGTTTGATTCCCGGCACAGGTGGAAACATTAGGATATGTTTTCTTAAGACACCTGCTATCCCTGTTCACCTAGCAGTAGATAGGTACCTGGGTTTTAGCTGACTGGTGTGGGTTGCATCCTGGGGACAAAATAGACCTAATTTGCCCGAAATTCTCTGCATAACAAGGGGGTTTCTATATACAGTGGACCCCCGGTGTTCGTCCTGCTCCAAACTCGCCCTTTTATGTAAGTGTATTTTTTTTAAGTGCTTTTATAAGTGTATTTTCGGGGGTTAAAAGGACTAGTCTACTTTACATTATTCCTTATGGGAATAAATTCGTTTGGTAATGGCACTTGAACAGCATTCTGGAAAGAAAAAATCACGAAAACGGGGGGTCCACTGTAATGGTATGTCACTGATGTCAGCTAGACCTGTACATCTTGAACATGTACTTGTAGAAATAAAGATTATTATTATTTTTACTTAGGAACACCAATAAGTAACAAGGATGTCAGGAAGTATTTCTTCAGTCTCAGAGTGGTTGTGAAATGAAATGATCTCAATGAAGAGAAGGTACAATATGGTCCATGAGGCAAGAAGGGAGTGAATCTGGCAAGTGCCAAGCTGAGAGGTGGGGCCAGGAGCTGGGAGTCAACTCCAGCAACCACACATATACGAGAACAAATAGGTGAGTACAGTGGACCCCCCGTTTTTGTGAATTTTTCGTTCCAGAATGCTGTTCAAGTGCCATTACCAAACAAATTTATTCCCATAAGGAATAATGTAAATTAGACTAGTCCTTTTAGACCCCCAAAAATACACTTACAAAAGCACTTACAAAAATAAACTTACATAAAAGGGCGAGTTTGTAGCATCACGAACACCAGGGGTCCACTGTACTATTTAAAAATCTAAATTTATTCAGTATACAAAACATTCACACTTAGCGCTATGCTGAGGGGTAAGTTTAGTTACAGGCTAATTAACATACTTTATAACATTTACTTATTTAATAAATCTTCATTATCTTCTATATCTTTTTCTTATAAGCTTAGGTACTAAAATACAAAAAATGCAGAGAATTTAAATACTGGTACATTAATGTTATAATTAAAAACTGCTAATAAGATAATTGCAGTTTAATTACTTACTTCACTTTCCACTTGTTGGCAAACTTGGCTTAGCTGTTCCAGTGTAAGTTCTTCAATTGCCTTTGGCTTGATCTGGGCTTCCACAGAATCCATCCACCCACCCAACTGATGTAATGCCATAGAAAAATCCTCTTGACTGCTTCCCTCAAGCTTCTGGCGTTTAACTACATTGCCTTTCACCTGCTCAAATGTTATCAATGTAAAAAAAAAAAAAAATAGAAGAATATATTAGAGCAACCAAAAAATAAACTATAGTAGTAGTATTACGTTTACATAAATTTGAGGGAAGGGGGTCCTATTCCATGACAAAAAAAATATAAAGTAGACCTTCATTGTTATGTGCACAGAAGTTTACTACAGAGAGGAGTAGCTCTTGATTCTTCAATCAATGAGATTACGACTGCCAGGTCAAAACTTCAGCACCTTGACATGCAAATAAGATTAATGATTTTTTTGTTTTTTCAACAAGCCAGCCATCTTCCACTGAGGCAAGGTGGCCAAAAAAAGAAACAAACACTTTCACCATCATTCACACATTTGCAGAGGCATGCTGATATGATAGTTCAGATGTCACTCCAAACAGCAAATATTTGCTGTTTGGTATTAGATTAATGAATATCATAAAATATTATAGGCAGTTTTAGTTGAATTCATTTTCTACATAGAGTAAGTGGGACTCAGATGGTTTTAAACACACTTCTTAAAAATGTCTTTAGTAGAGCTAGACTTTTAGCCTACCCCATTATTATACAAACAGTGTAACGACACTTCTCAGCAATATCTTTTTCTTGTTTTCTTAATATTCTGACTGCTCTTTTTATATTCAAGTTTGGTAAAAGGACACAAGTGGAACTAATTTGACATTTAACTGTGGCAATGTTTCCCTCTCCAGGAGCTTTTGTTAAGCCGTTATGGCTTGACAGAGAGCAAAAACATTGCCACAATAAAATGTCACATTAGTGTCACTTCTGTCCTTTTACCTAACTTTTTTTTTTAACACGTCGGCCGTCTCCCACCGAGGCAGGGTAACCCAAAAAGAAAGAAAATCCCCAAAAAGAAAGAAAATACTTTCATCATCATTCAACACTTTCACCTCACTCATACATAATTACTGCATTTGCAGAGGCGTTCAGATACGACAGTTCAGAAGTCCCTCCAAACTGCCAATATCCCAAACCCCTCCTTTAAAGCGCAGGCATTGTACTTCCCATTTCCAGGGCTCAAGTCTGGCTAACCAGTTTCCCTAACATATTGTTTCCTAACATATTGTTGGTAATTCTAACAACATTATTACAGCTTTTATATTCATAGATGGTACAGCCCTCTTTTTTGAAGACATCAATACTCCTTTGATATTAAAATTATTATTTGTTAATTATTTCAAAGCCAAAACTGCAATCTGTATCAAGTGCTTCATGTATATCTAAACAATCTTGCATTCTACAATGAAGTGATGTACAGTGACTCAGTGCAGACTATTAGGCATTCAATATTATCATCCTGCTATAATAGTATAAAACAAGATATTGAAGAGTGATAAAGCTAATTCTTTAGTTCCACCTTCTCTTCTATTGATATAAGCTTCCAGACTGACAGCTCATTAAGTTCAAATATTATTTTTTTTTTTATTAACACATCGGCCGATTCCCACCAAGGCAGGGTGGCCCGAAAAAGAAAAACTTTCATCATCATTCACTCCATCATTGTCTTGCCAGAGGGGTGCCTTACACTACAGTTACAAAACTGCAACATTAACACACCTCCTTCAGAGTGTAGACATTGTACTTCCCATCTCCAGGACTCAAGTCCGGCCTGCCGGTTTCCCTGAATCCCTTCATAAATGTTACTTTGCTCACACTCCAACAGCACGTCAAGTATTAAAAATCATTTGTCTCCATTCACTCCTATCAAATACGCTCACACATGCTTGCTGGAAGTCCAAGCCCTCACACACAAACCTCCTTTACCCTCCCTCCAACCTTTCCTAGGCCGACCCTACCCCGCCTTCCCCTCCACTACAGATTTATACACTCTCAAAGTCATTCTGTCTCGTTCCAGTCTCTCTACATGTCCGAACCACCTCAACAACCCCTCCTCAGCTCTCTGGATAATAGTTTTGGTAATCCCGCACCTCCTCTAATTTCCAAACTCCGAATTCTCTGCATTATATTCACACCACACATTGACCTCAGACATGACATCTCCACTGCCTCCAGCCTTCTCCTCGTTGCAACATTCATCACCCATGCTTCACACCCATATAAGAGTGTTGGTATAACTATACTATACTTCCCATTCAACCATATACCTTTCTCTTTTACCCCTCCTTGCTCTGGACCACTGGGGGTTCTTCTTGTTGTCGGGCACAGAGACTCGCGAGACCGTGCTCCACTCACCCTTTTCCCTCATCAATTCTATGATTCACCTCATCCTTCATAGACCCATCTGCTGACATGTCCACTCCCAAATATCTGAATACATTCACCTCCTCCATACTCTCTCCTTCCAATCTGATATCCAATCTTTCGTCACCTAATCTTTTTGTTATCCTCATCACCTTACTCTTTCCTATATTCACTTTCAATTTTCTTCTTTTACACACCCTACCAAATTCATCCACCAACCTCTGCAACTTCTCTTCAGAATCTCCCAAAAGCACAGTGTCATCAGCAAAAAACAACTGTGATAACTCCCACTTTGTATTTGATTCTTTATCTTTTAACCCCCACACCTCTTGCCAAGACCCTCACATTCACTTCTTTTACAACCCCATCTATAAATATATTGAACAACCACGGTGACATCACACATCCTTATCTAAGGCCCACTTTTACTGGGAAATAGTCCCCCTCCCTCCTACACACTCTAACCTGAGCCTCACTATCCTCATAAAAACTCTTCACTGCTTTCAGTAACCTACCTCCTATTCCATACACCTGCAACATCTGCCACATTGCCCCCCTATCCACCCTATCATACACCTTTTCCAAATCCATAAATGCCACAAATACCTCTTTACCCTTATCCAAATACTGTTCACCTATATGTTTCACTGTAAACATTTGGTCTACACACCCCCTACCTTTCCTAAAGCCCCCTTGTTCATCTGCTATCCTGCTCTCTGTCTTACTCTTAATTCTTTCAATAATAACTCTACCATACACTTTACCAGGTACACTCAACAGACTTATTCCCCTATAATTTTTGCTCTCTCTTTTGTCCCCTTTGCCTTTATACAAAGTAACAATACATGCTCTCTGCCAATCCCTAGGTACCTTACCCTCTTCCATACATTTATTAAATAATAGCACCAACCACTCCAAAACTATATCCTCACCTGCTTTTAACATTTCTATCTTTATCCCATCAATCCCAGCTGCCTTACCCCCTTTCATTCTACCCACTGCCTCACGAACTTCCCCCACACTCGCAACTGGCTCTTCCACACTCCTACAAGATGTTATTCCTCCTTGCCCTATACACGAAATCACAGCTTCCCTGTCTTCATCAACATTTAACAACTCCTCAAAATATTCCCTCCATCTTCCCGATACCTCTAGCTCTCCATTTAATAACTCTCCTCTCCTATTTTTAACTGTCAAATCCATTTGTTCCCTAGGCTTCATCAACTTATTAATCTCACTCCAAAACTTTTTCTTATTTTCAACAAAATTTGTTGATAACATCTCACCCACTCTCTCATTTGCTCTCTTTTTACATTGCTTCACCACTCTCTTAACCTCTCTTTTTACATTGCTTATCCACTCTCTTAACCTCTCTTTTTCTCTCCATATACTCTTCCCTCCTTGCATCACTTCTACTTTGTAAAAACCTCTCGTATACTAACTTTTTCTCCCTTACTACTCTCTTTACATCATCATTCCACCAATCGCTCTTCTTCCCTCCTGCACCCACTTTCCTGTAACCACAAACTTCTGCTGAACACTCTAACACTACATTTTTAAATCTACCCCATACATCTTCAACCCCATTGCCTACACTCTCACTAGCCCATCTATCCTCCAATAGTTGTTTATATCTTACCCTAACTGCCTCCTCTTTTAGTTTATAAACCTTCACCTCTCTCTTACTTACTGCTTCTATTTTCCTTGTATCCCATCTACCTTTTACTCCCACTGTAGCTATAACTAAAAAGTGATTTGATATATCTGTGGCCCCTCTATAAACATGTACATCCTGAAGTCTAGTCAACAGTCTTTTATCTACCAATACGTAGTCCAACAAACTACTGTCATTACGCCCTACATCATATCTTGTATACTTATTTATCCTCTTTTTCTTAAAATATGTATTACCTATAACTAAACCCCTTTCTATACAAAGTTCAATCAAAGGGCTCCCATTATCATTTACACCTGGCACCCCAAACTTACCTACCACACCCTCTCTACATGTTTCTCCTACTTTAGCATTTAGATTCCCTACCACAATTACTCTCTCACTTGGTTCAAAAGTTCCTATACATTCGCTTAACATCTCCCAAAATCTCTCTCTCTCCTCTACACTCCTCTCTTCTCCAGGTGCATACACGCTTATTATGACCCACTTTTCGCATCCGACCCTTATTTTACTCCACATAATCCTTGAATTTTCACATTTATATTCCCTCTTCTCCTTTCATAACAGATCCTTCAACATTATTGCTACCCCTTCCTTAGCTCTAACTCTCTCAGATACTCCTGACTTAATCCCATTAAGTTCAAATGTATGCTTAATAATCAAGAACCTACAGTAATTCATTGCAATAACACAACTCACAGTGATTATGTATGAGTGATGGTGGAAGTGTTGAATGATGATGAAAGTATTTTTCTTTCTTTTTGGATTTTTCATTCTTTTTGGGTCACCCTGCCTCAGTGGGAAACGGCCAATGTGTTAAAAAAAAAAAAAAAAAAACTCACCATTTCAGTAACCTTGGTCGTGATGATTTTGGTGATGACAGTAGCACCTTCATGAGAGATGGTTGTCGTACTAGAGCTAACAACATCATTAGAGCCATCAACAGGAACCATCACTTTTGTAATATCAATACCACTTGCTGCCATCTGAAAATATATAAAGTTATTTTTTTTTTCAACAAGTCGGCCGTCTCCCACCAAGGCAGGGTGACCCAAAAAGAAAGAAAATCCCCAAAAAGAAAATACAGTGGACCCCCAGTTTTCGTAATTTTTTCGTTCTAGAATGCTGTTCAAGTGCCATTACAAACAAATTTATTCCCATAAGGAATAATGTAAATTAGATTAGTCCTTTTAGACCCCCAAAAATACACTTACAAAAATACACTTACATAATTGTTCGAGTTTGGAGCATCACGAAAGCCGGGGGTCCACTGTACTTTCATCATCATTCATTGGTAATAGAGTTGTCGATGAGTGGAACAAACTCCCGAGTACAGTTATAGAGGCTAAAACGTTGTGTAGTTTTAAAAATAGGCTAGATAAATATATGAGTGGGTGCGGGTGGGTGTGAGTTGGTCCTGACTAGTTTGTGCTACTAGGTCAGATGCCGTGCTCCTTCCTTAAGTGAATGTAACCTGACCTGGCTGGGTCGGGGCATTGGCTTAAGCCGGTGGGAGACTTGGACCTGCCTCGCATGGGCCAGTAGGCCTGCTGCAGTGTTCCTTCTTTCTTATGTTTTTATGTTCTTATGTTCAACACTTTCACCTCACTCATACATAATCACTGTCTTTGCAGAAGCGCTCAGATACAACAGCTGAGAATAAGTCCCTCCCAACTGTCACTATCCCAGACCTCTCCTTTAACCCTTTGACTGTCGGAGGCCCCATTCTGAAACTGTCATTCTATGTCGCAAAATTTTGGAAAAAAAAAATTATTTTTTCTTATGAAATGATAAGAGAATCTTTTCCAGATGGTAATGACACCAAAACTTCGAAATTTGATGGAAAACTTACGGAATTACGCTCTCGTGAAGTTAGCGATGTCGGCGATTATACACATCGGCGATTTCGCCGACTTTGAGCCCTATTTTCGGCCAATTCCATTGTTACAGTCGACCAAACTCATAGCTATTTCTTTAGAACTCCATTTGTTCTATCGATTGAGTACAAGAAACCACCAATTTACCGATTTCAACTACCCAATAAAGTGGTCAGAAATTGGCACTTTGGCCAATTTCATGCAAAATAAAAAAGATGTCAATTTCAAAATAGGGTCAAGAATAAACAATGAAGACATTCCTGGCACTAAAATAACATTTTCTCTGTTCATTAGTCACGTCTTTAGGCCCCTCTTATATTACTCTTGCTTTCTATTTTGATTTTTTATTCACACAAAAAATAGAAGATTTATTGTTATGCAGACTACTGCATTATTGTAAAAATGGTATAAATAATATCAGTGCACTTGTGTAAGAATATTAGACTCACCAGTTGACGTGTATTGGACGCATGGCATGATTTGTGTACTCTTGAACATTGGCAAAAATCGAACATTTCCACTACTTAGAGCTCAATTTCAAGGTCATTTTCATCATGAAACTAATCAAAATCATCTCTATTTCTGTAAAATGTTATCCATTCTATCAAATGAGACCACCAAAAGAGAATACAACCATAAATACTATACAAAAATACACCTCAAAGTCGGCGTTTTAATCCAAAAACACGGTCATTTTTTTTTTTCTCATTATGCACTGCGTGCTGCAGGATTTTTTTTATACAGTGCACACTGACCACACAGACCCATTCTCTCATATATGGGCCTACCAGCTTTCTCCCGCTTGATTTGAAGCCACTAGAATTTTTGAGTATACATACGTCCGAAACACTGGCTCGTAAGACGTATATATACAACCGAAACAGTCAAAGGGTTAATATTGCGTGAAGGGATTCAGGGAAAGTTATGTTTATTCATCTATTTATGGTTGCAGGTATCGATTCTCAGATCCTGGCCCTGCCTCTTAACTTGCCACTCTTCAGCTTCACTCCCTCTTAGCCTCATGGGACCTATCATACCTGCTCTTAAAACTATGGATTAAGCCTGCATCCACCACATCCTCACCAAGATTATTCCAATTCCTGACCACTCTGAAACTGAAGAAATGCTTCCTAACATCCCTGTGGCTAATCTATGCCTTTAACTTCCAATGGCATCCCTGAGTTCTGGTTTCTGCTTCAAGAATATTGTGAAAAATATCTCCTTAATCTAATGTAGCACACCTTCCTATCCAACTGTCAACTTGCAGTCATATGCTACATTCATTACCCCTACTAACTCTTATCACTTCTTTATACTGCTCTCGTAAACAAATCTTATGTGTAAAAAACAAACATTGTCATAATACTTCCTCAGACTAACCTCACTCCTGATTATTATAATCCATACTGAGTAAACTATACTTAGTAATTTTGAAGTAATTCCCAAACTTTTCCAATGTGCATAAATATATCCATCCTGATTTGTCAAACAAAGCCTAATTATACATGCTAGAACTATAATTAAGTAATTTTCAAGGTCCAAAACTAATCTGCCCAAAACACTATGCAAACAATGGACTTTCCTTAGAATATGTAATACAATGTTCTCTTAAAACTGTAACCAACCTGTAACCAAACAAATTGTAAAGCCATCCAATGTATCCTCTATGTTACCTAAGGAAATAAACATCTTTATCTTTATCTCTTTCTTTATTGCATGAATGTTTGTTTAGAAATGATAAGCTAAAATTTCCTCAGTTACTAAACATGGCAATAAATTTGTTAGTACTTTTAAATTAATATTTCTGTAACTCAACAATCAAATGTCAATATCCTCAAGAATTGGTCTCTCTTACTGTTAACCTTTTCAGGGTCCAAGACATAGATCTACTCATTGTCCACAGGGTCCAAACCGTAGATCTACACCATGAGCTCAGCTCACTCAGATAAGCTGTGATCAGTAAATTTGGGCCTAGATATGAGAGAATGCATCTATGTGGTAAGTGTGCACCATATAAAGTAAATTATGAAGCACGCAGTGCATAATGAGAAAAAAAAAATGCGACTGCGTTTTTCAATTAAAAAAGCAGCTTTGTGGTGTATTTTCATGTAGTTTTTACGGTTGTATTCACGGTTTCTTGGTCTCATTTGATAGAATGGAAAATATATTACAGAAATAGAGATGATTTTGATTGGTTTTAGTGCTGAAAATACATAGCTTCTAATTGAGCTCAAAGTAGTGGAAATGTTTGATTTTTGCTGATTTTCAAGAGTAAACAAATAACATCACGCGACCAATACATGTCAACTGGTGGGTCTAATATACGTTTACAAATGCACTGATAGTGTTTATACAATTATTACAATATTGCATAAAAGTAATTCATCTATTTTTTGGTGTGAATAAAAATTCTTTATGTAAATAAAAAATAAAAATGGAATTCATCTGTAAAGCCTGGAAACATAACTAATAAACAGAGGAAATGTTATTTTAGTGCCAGGAATGCCTGCATTCTTTATTCTGGATGCTGTTTTGAAATTGGAATATTTTGAACTTTGTGTGAAATTGGCGAAATTACCAATTTCTGATCACTTTATTGGCTGCTTGAAATAGTTGACTGGGCAGTTTCTTGTGCTCAATCGATAAAATAGAAGTAATACTAACGAAATAGCTAAGAATTTGGTCAACTGGAATAATGTAATTGGCCTAAAATAGGAGTCAAAGTGGGCAAAATCACCAATATATAAATATCGCTGATACAGTCAAATTCGCGAGTGTAATTTCGTCAGTTTTCCACCAAATTTCTTACTTTTTGTTTTATTCCCTTCAGAAAAAGTTTCTCTACCTTTCATAAGAAAAACAAAAATTGAAAATTCTTGGACCCTGTGGACAATGTGTAGATCTATGTCTTGGACCCTGAAAGGGTCCTCCATGAAAATAACTTCATAGTTTTCTTAAAAACACTCAGTGTCACTTCAAAGATCTTGAAAATCAAGGAAATACAGATCTAAAATAAATAATAAATTTCTCTTCTCACTGATAATCAGCCACAATTTTGAAAGCCAAAAGATAAGAGTGCAAAAAAAGGCATTACATAATTCTGACTTGAAAGTTTTATTTTCTTCTGAAATAAGCTATTAGAAAGACATCGAATAGCAAGTGCTGATACTGTTACTGTTTTATATTTGTTAGCCTGCAGCATTCACCACAATCCATCCCAGACACTAGAGATATGCTCTGAAAATTAAATGATGAGCATATCAAAAAATTTCTAAGTGCCATTCATATTTATGAAAGAACACAATAATTATATACATACACTTAAATAACCTTACCCTCTGTGTCTGTGCCTCAATCATGCTCACAAGGCAGTCCATACGATCTTGTATGCTTTCAATGTGAGCAGAGATATTTTCATATGCTGGGGATTCCTCTGGAATGTAGGCAAAAATTTTGCTACTTTCTTCCTGCAGATGAGCAATGCAACGATGTTGTACCTCCATCTCTGCCTGAAGTACCTATAATAAACAGGATTTTATTCAACAATTAGTAATCTTAAACCAATGGTTACAGATCTGTATATACAATTATATGTATGACTGACTACTAAGATTTCCTTAATTTTAAAATGCTACACTAAGACCTATTAATTCATATTTCACAATGAAATACAATAAATCTTTTTATAACATGATAAAGTGCAATTTTGTGTAAACATGACTGAAAAATTTCATAAGGTGCTAAACAAATCTTATATTAACTGTAGTAAAGAGTGAGAGCATCAAGTTACATGCAATCTGGATACTATGTGCCATGAATATTTTTACCCTCCAACCCAAGATTCAAGTGTTTGGAGAGATAAAGCTCCTCTCCTATCTCAGCACCACCCACGCCTTCTACAGTTCCCTTACACACTCAAACAATTAAGGAAATTTCCATCACCCCATCTCATCTCTGAATATTAATCATGGGATCCAAGAGGAATACTAGTGATGCTTGAGGTGCCAAGAAGAAAAAGCATGAATCTCTGACAGTAATGATAAAGACACATAACAGATTACTTGAGGACTCCAGTACCAATCATGGAATCTTGTTACAGATGACATCACCACAACCTACTTGCTAACTCCTGGCTTATCTCTTGGACATGACCTACTTCCACTAGGGAATCCTGCCTACCAGTGACAATGAGTTTGTCTGCTGCATGTCTTCTGACTCCAGTATACATGTATAAGCACCAGTATTCCTGCCTGTGCTCCAGATTCTTCAAGACTATGGTGCTCATCACCTGATCCTAGGTTGAGGGACTGATTACTGTATCTTCTACTGTCTGCTGTATATATTTCTAAAGTCTTCATATCATGTCCATGTAATGTATTGATAAAGCCACTGAATGGTAAAACATCTACAGGTCCGCATTCCTTTATCCGAAACCCTTGGGGCCAGTAGTGTTTTGAATTTCAGAATTTTTCGAATTTCAGAAAGCTTTTTCACCACAGATTTTCAGATATTTTACACCATTATGCTTCTTAAATTTCTGCAGCCAACCACCTGAATATTGACACTCGCCTTCAATGTTCAGTTCTTCATGGTATATTCTAACTTGTTTCATGACCAACAAACCAGTCAGTGGCATACGTTCACTTCTTCATTGTCGAATCCACTCCATTAGCATACAGTCAAGATCTTCGTTTTTTGCCCTATGCAGTGTTTTCCTATTTTTCATTAGTTTTTGGTCATCACTGTCACTATAATACTTCAGTAACTTGTCTTTCTGTTTCTTAAAATCATAAACAGTGGTAGTTCCAACACCATATTCTTCAGTAAGACGCCACACTGACACACCACGATCAAGCTTCTGCAGTAAATCTACTCTCTGCGTTATTGATAAAGTCAGATGCTTCCTTTTCTTTTTCTCACTGTTACCCATAGGGGTATCTGCAGCTCTTTTTTATATTTTCACAGTGAAATTAAACACAGTCACAAAATAAAAAGCAAAAACAAAATATCAGCGAACAGCAGACACACGTGTGAACACTACAAGCGCTGAGACACAACTGACACCTACCACTCTGGCTGTCATTGCTGGGTCACACCGCCACGTGGCGGCGTTGGAGTTATGTAGAGATGACTGATGCTTCACACTCCACGAAAAAACTTCGGTTTTTGGAACTTTTTGAAATTCAAATAAAGGAATGTGGACCTGTACAAGTAAAGATACCCATATGTTGTAAATGTGTCTAACTCATCACTTCCATTACTGTATATTTATCAGAAGTTTCTTACCTGCAGCATACTAGCATGTCTGAGACAGTGCTCTTGCTCAGTTGAAGGATTGCTCTCCACCTGGCGAAGGGTAGTCTCCTTGTCATCTAGCCACTGACTCATTTTCTCCACTTCTCGCTCAAAATGTTCCCAGTGGACTGAAAGTGTCTGCAAAAACAGAGGACTCAAATTTGCTACATAATACAGTATTCAATGACAATAAAATATATTAGCCTAAAGAAATGAGTACAGGAAACAGGATGCATCATGAAGCAAATGTTCCCACAATTTTTTTAATACATTTACACATAACCATCGTTGTACGGTCATGCTTTATCTGCTCCGCAACAACTCCACATTCAAGATTCTTCTGACCCTTGATCCTGCAATAGATCATCCTGAGTTATTGCAGGATTTTAACTTAAGTGTTAAGGTGGTTTTTTACCAATACGACATCTGTTGAAAAAAAAAATTGACATCACTGCTTAACCCTTTCAGGGTTTCGGCCGTACTAGTACGGCTTACGCACCAGGGTTTTGGTCGTAGTACTAGTACGCCTAAATTCTAGCGCCCTCAAATCAAGCAGAAACAGTCTGGTAGGCCTAGATGTGAGAGAATGGGTCTGTGTGGTCAGTGTGCACAGTATAAAAAAAATCCTACACCACACAGTGCATAATGAGGAAAAAAAAACTGACCGTATTTTTGGTTTAAAACAGCGACTTTGCAGTTTATTTTCATATGGTATTTATGCTTGTATTTTCGTTTTCTTAGTCTCACTTGATAGAATGGATGATATATTACAGAAATAGAGATAATTTTGACTGGTTTCACGATGACAAGTACGTACCTTGAAACTGAGCACAAAGTAGCGAAAATGTTCGATTTTGGCCAATGTTCAATAGTAAACAAATCACACCATGCGTCCATTACACATCAACTGGCGAGTCTAATATTCTTGCACAAGTGCGCTGATATTATTTATACCATTTTTACAATGATGCAGTTGTATACATAACAGTAAATCTTCTATTTTTTGTGAGAATAAAAATTCAAAATGGAAAGCAAAAGTAATATAAGAGTGGCCTGGAGATGTGACTAATGAACAGAGAAGATGTCATTTTAGTGCCAGGAATGTCTGCCTTGTTTATTCTGGACCCTATTTTGAAATTGGCATCGTTTGAAATTTGTGTGAAATTGGCCAAATTGCTACTTTCTGACCACTATTTTGGGTAGCTGAAATTGGTAAATAGGCAGTTTCTTGTACATAATCGATAGAAGAAATGGAGTTCTAGCGAAATAGCTATAATTTTAGTAGACTGAAACATTGGAATTTGCCGAAAATAGGGCTCAAAGTGGGCGAAATCGCCGATGCGTAAATGTCATCTATACCGCTAACTTCGCGAAAGCATAATTCCGTTAGTTTTCGATTAAATTTCATAATTTTTGTGGCGTAATGATTGGAAAAAGATTCTCTATCATTTCATAAGAAAAAAATAATTTTTTTTTTTAAATTCTTGGACCCTGAGAACGAGTTTCGGAGAGGGTCCTTGGACCCTGAAAGGGTTAAAGAGTGTTAGAACAACATAACTGCACTAACAGATAAAACTCCGAATTCCCCTAAATAGTGAATAATTTTGCACTCCTGTAATGACTTCATGCCAGGGAGCAACCACTAACAAAAAATAAGGTATAAATATATCTGCTGCTAATCTGACAGAGCATGCAATTGAATATTTTCATATAATATATCACTACATAGTGTGTAAAGTAGAAAGTTAAAAGTGAACATAGACAAGAGTAAGGTGATGAGGGTATCAAACGATTTAAATAAAGAAAAATTGGATATCACATTGGAGAGAGGGATTATGGAAGAAGTAAATGTTTTCAGATATTTGGGAGTTGACGTGTCAGCGGATGGGTTTATGAAGGATGAGGTTAACCATAGAATTGATGAAGGAAAAAAGGTGAGTGGTGCATTGAGGTATCTGTGGAGACAAAAAACGTTATCCATGGAGGCAAAGAAGGGAATGTACGAAAGTATAGTGGTACCATCACTCTTATATGGGTGTGAAGCATGGGTTGCAAATGCTGCAGCGAGGAGGAGGCTGGAGGCAGTGGAGATGTCCTGTCTAAGGGCAATGTGTGGTGTAAATACAGTGGACCCTCGGTTAACGAATACCCCGGAAATCGTGCAATTATGTAAGTATAATTTTGTAAGTTCTTGTGGAAGTGTATTTTTGGGGGTCTGAAATAGACTAACCTACGTGAAATTTTTCCTTAAGGGAGTAAATTCGTTCGGTAATGGCACTTGAGCAGACTTCAGGAGTGAAGTTTTTACGAAACTCGGGGGTCCACTGTATTATGCAGAAAATTCGGAATGTGGAAATTAGGAGAAGGTGTGGAGTTACTAAAAGTATTTGTCAGAGGGCTGAAGAGGGTTGTTGAGGTGGTTTGGTCATTTAGAGAGAATGGATCAAAGTAGAATGACTTGGAGAGCGTATAAATCTGTAGGGAAGGAAGGCGGGGTAGGGGTCGTCCTAGAAAGGTTGGAGGGAAGGGGTAAAGGAGGTTTTGTGGGCGAGGGCTTGGACTTCCAGCAAGCATGTGTGAGCGTGTTAGATAGGAGTGAATGGAGACGAATGGTTTTGGGACATGACGATCTGTTGGAGTGTGAACAGGGTAACATTTTGTGAAGGGATTCAGGGAAACCAGTTAATTGATTTAGTTGGACTTGAGTCCTGGAAATGGGAAGTACAATGCCTGCACTTTAAAGGAGGGGTCTGAGATAGTGACAGCTGGGAGGGACTTTTCTAAGCTGTCATATCTGAGCTCCTCTGCAAAGACAGTGATTATGTATGAGTGTGGTGAAAGTGTTGAATGATGACGAAAGTATTTTCTTTTTGGGGATTTTCTTTCTTTTTGGGTCACCCTGCCTCGGTGGGAGACGGCCGACTTGTTGAAAAAAAAAAAAAAGAGGTCTTCTCAGTGGAAACATCCAATACATCGAGTTTTGAGGTGACCGAAACTCGGGGGTCCACTGTACCTCCCTGGGGGGCTGCTGTCTACCAACCTACTAAACTTATTCAAACTTATTCCACTTCATTCCTTATAAGAAATAAATGAAATTGATAAAGTGAAAACAGATAAAGTTGTGGGAGCAGTAGTAGTGGTGGTATAGCTTGCCTGCACTATCCCACACCCTCACTAAACCACTTGATATTTTTCAATCTTAACAAATACAAGTTGAACAACTGAAATGTGTGCCAGTGTGCTTTAAGATTACTATACTGTATTTACTATAAAGCACTAAACCATTAAATATTGTAGTGGAGAGGAAAATTTTTAAATTTCACATTCATGCTGTAGTTTAAGTCAGTGAGAACAGCATGTTCGAGAAGTGGTAATTATCTCACTCTCTCCCATTTCTTAATTATAACAAATAAAGTTAATAAGACAATTCAAATGTGTGGTAATATTTGATTATTTTTTAACCCAATGGCCATCTCCCGCCAAGGAAGAGTGACTCAAAAAAAAAAAGCACTTTCACCATCGTTCATTCAATTGTCATCTTTCCAGAAGTGTACTGATATCACAATCAGATTACCCTCTAACTGCAATACTCACACCCCTTCTTCAGAATGTAAGCACTTTCCCTTACCACCTCCAGGACTAAAGTCCAGCCAACCGGTTTCCCTGAATTCCTTCATAAATGTTACCTTGCTGTTTCTTGGTATCAACTGAGAGAATGCAAGACATAATGGTGAAATTGAGATGATTTTGGTCAGTTTCAAACCAGAAGTAGCTTGAAATAAAAATTAATAGTGGAAATATTTGATATTTCGAAAATTTCCTAAGGGCAGGGCTTGCCCCAGTTTGTTTCACAGGTTTTTACTGGGTTTGCTTCACTTATTGGGAGGGCCTAAACTATGACCTGTCATTCTTAAGTTATATTTTATTATTCATAAAACAGGGTAAAAAAAATTACTATTTTGTGTGACGATGGATTCAAAATGGAAGACAAGTGTTATATAGGAGAGGCCTAGAGATGTGATTAATGAAGAGAGCTTACCAACTTCTGTGCACATTATAGGGTAGATCTGATAGGCAAACGGGTGGTTTCTTGTGCTCAGTTGATAGAGAGGAAGGCATACTAGTAAAATAGCTAGTATGCCTAGCTATTTTCCTAGGCTTAAAATAGGCCTCAAAGTGAGCACAATCACCAACGTGTAAATTATGTCCAGACTACCAAGTTTGTGCCTGTGTAATTCCATAAATTTTCCAACAAATTTCACATGTTTGTTGTCATTACGTTCAGAAAAAGATTCTTTACAATTTTAAAAGTTTTCTAAATTGCAACACTACCAAAACTTACAATTTTTTGTGGGTTGAAGCAGTGAAAGGGTTAATTCCATTAGAAGTCAAATAAAGTAATGAATTTAATAAAACAAAATTTCCTGTAACACTGTCACACACAAATTTTTTTCTTGTAATGCAAACATGTTCAAGAAGTCTATGAAGAGGCTGATACCGTATTACGTCAAAATTTAGTATCTGGAAGAGTTCTCCATTGCAAAATATGATTTACATAATATCACGTAAATATTTGTTAACTTAATTAATTTTTTACATTTTTAACTGTGAAAAAAAGTATTGTGTGTGATAATGTGCCAGACTCATGAAATCTTCAAAAGTTAACAAAAAAATTTGGAGGACAAAGAATTTTTTATAAATATTCATTTCCTACGTATACTGTACAATATGCAATAAAATTTCCACTTACCCAGATATATAAACACATAGGTGAAAATCATTAGCCATAACAGCTATGGCAACTGTAAAGACAAATGGCTGAAAGCATTATTTTTGAGCCACAACCAGTGTAACAATACCTGCAAAGTTGTCCAGCGTGACTCAGACCATCGGCAAATGTGTGCCCATCGCTCACCCAAGGCATTTAATTCATCTTCCAGAGTTGAATATGCTAGAAGGAGATATAATTTAAGTAAATTATTAAATCTTTTAGTCGTGATGCTAATGCCTACCAATCTCAACAGTAACTCAGTAAACCCTTTAAAACTGGATGTACTAAAAAGATTTTGATTAACACACAAAAGAGCTGGGTTTTATTAAGATCCCTTAACCATAACTGGATGATGGGTAAGAAAAATGGGGTCATCATCCACTTCCATTCTGCCCATGCAGATAACTTAAAGCTTGTGATATTTTGCAAAGCTTTTATTGATCCATCAGTTCAATTTGGTGTAGACACCTTCCAAAAAGAATACAAACACTTCTCTAAATAATATCTCATGGGTTGTATATTAAATACATAATGTGCCTGCTTTAAGAGGATAACCAACAATAAGTTTACCAAACGGTTATGATCAAGTCTCCTAGATCTTAATTTTTTTTTCAACACACTGGCCGTCTCCCACTGAGGCAGGGTGACCCAAAAAAGAAAGAAACACTTTCACCATCATTCACACATAATCACTGTCTTTGCAGAAGCATACAGAAACGACAGTTCAGATGTCACTCCAAACAGCAACTATCCCAAACCTCTCCTTTAAAGTGAAGGCAGGACTCAAGTCCAGCTAACTGGTTTCCCTGAATCTCTTCACAAAATATTACCCAACTCACACTCCAACAGCTCGTCAAGTCCCAAAAACCATTAATCTCCATTCACTCCTAACATGCTCACACATGCCTGCTGTATTCATACATACATGGCATGTATACATGCCTGTATTCATATTTACATAATAATAATAATAATAAATAAAATAAATAATAAATAAAAATAATAACAAAAATAATAGTAATAATGCTGTCTCAGTGGGAGACAGCCAGTGTGTTTAAAAAAATACTGTAATAATAATATAGCTCAATGAAAAACAGGGTGAGCCACAGAATAGATGAGGGGAAAAAGAAGGTATAACAGATGGTGCTGAGACATGTAGAAAGAAAGAGGTTTATATATTGAGGCAAAAAAGTAAATGTACCCAAGTGCAGTTGTACCAACAAGTTTGTATATACGTGAGGCACAGGCTTTGAACAGTGCAGCAGGAAGGCTAGAGTCAGAGGAAATGTCACGTTTGAGAGCAACATGTGGTAGGAATATTATACAGTGTTCAGTGTAGGAATCTAAAGGCAGTGTGGTCACAAAAAGTGTAAATGAGAGGGCTAAGAAGGAGTTGCTGAGGTGGTTTGAGCATCTATAGAGGATAGAGAAGACTAGGATGATGAAAAGGGTGTATAAATCTGGGGTGAAAAGAATGGGTTGGAATTATCCTAGGAATGGTTTTAAAGAGAAGGTAAAGCAGGTTTTGAGTTTTAGGGGCTTGAGCATCAAGCAAGCTTGTGTGAGCATGAGAGGAGTGTATGGAGACACGTGATGTTTAATGGACATGCTATTGGAGTGTGAGTAGGGTAATATTCATGAAGAGATTCAGTGAAACTAGTTACCAGATTCAAGTCCAGAAGGTGGGAAGAGGAGAGCCTGCACTTTGAAGACAGGGTGGAATTGTTGCAGTTGGAGGGTAATCTGAAATGTGATGTCAGCACACTTCTGGCAAGATTGTGATTGAATGAATGATGGTGAATGTGTTTCCTTTTTTTAGAGTGATCCTGCCTTGGAAAATGGCCACTGAGGTGGTAAAAAAAAAAAATTAAAGCTCCTTGTTTCAGGCAGGCAGGCTAAAACTAGTACATATTTACAAACTACTAAACATTAATAAAGGCATTTAGAAAAAGATTTTTCTCTTTTATCACACCCTTTACTTCTTCATTCCACCACTCACTCCTCTTTCCTCCTGCACCCACCCTCCTATAGCCACAAACTTCTCCCACATTCTATCTGCATTTTTAAAAACTATCCCAACTCTCTTCAACCCCCACTACTCATACTTGCACTATCCCACCTTTCTGCCAATAGTTGCTTATATCTCACCTAACTTCCTCCTCCCTTAGTTTCACTTTTACCTCTCTCTTACTTGCTGTTGCCATTTTCTTTTGTCCCATCTACCTTTTACTCTAACTGTAGCTACAACCAAATAATGATCTAAATATATCTGTTGCCCCTCTATAAACATGTACATCCTGAAGCCTACCCATCAACCTTTTATCCACCAATACTAATCCAACAAACTACTTTCCTTACGTGCTATATCATACCTTGTATATTTATTTATCCTTTTTTTTCATAAAATATGTATTACTTATTACCAAACCTCTTTCTACACATAGCTCAATTAATGGTTCCCCATTTACATTTACCCTGGCACCCCAAATTTACCTACTATCCATCCACAACATTTTTACCCACTTTAGCATTAAGATCCCCAACCGCAATTACTCTCCCCACTTGATTAAAAACTCCCACACACTCACTCAACATTTCCCAAAATCTCTCTCTCCCTCTACACTTCTCTCTTCTCCAGGTGCATAAACACTTACTATAACCCACTTTTCACTCAACCTTTATTTTACTCCACATAATCCTTGAATTTATACATTTATTTTCCCTTTTTTACCTGTCATAACTGATTATTCAACATTATTGCCACTCCTTCTTTAGCTCTAACTCTATTTGAAACCCCTGACCTAATCCCATTTATTTCTCCCCACTGAAACTCTCCTACCCCCTTCAGCTTTGTCTCACTTAAAGCCAGGACATCCAGCTTCTTTTCATTCAAACAAACAAACAAACAAACAAACAAATTTTATTTCATTGCAGGTTACATGGGTATTGGAAGTTACAAGTAAATTGAGTGCAAGGGGGAGCCACTGACATGCCATGCATTAGGGGCAGCTTATTCTAGTCCTTAAAAACTAGGTACTTAATATTAGAGAAATTTATTGAGTTTATTCTAGTTAAAAATTATTTTCAAAATTACAATAAGATGAAATTTTACTGTTTAAATTATTATATAATGATATTAGATCTTAGATTGTTACAGGTGTTAAGATTCTTGAATGATAATATGGAATTGAGATTATCTTAAGGAAAATAACATTGAGCATTTTTGACATTAACTTATAATATGAGTAGGGGGTATAATAGTAACATATTATTAAAAATTGAGATTATCGATAGGAAAGTAACAATGAGCATTTTTCAAAGTAGTTTATAGCATGATCATTTAGGTTTGGGTGAGTAGGTGGTTTTGAGTTGAGTCTTAAATTGATTTTCAGACAAGATTATCTTAATATTTACTGGTAATGAATTCCAGATTCTGGGGCCCTTTATGTGCTAGAATTTTTACATAGGTTGATATGAACAGGGTATATCAAAAGTGATCTGTGTGGTGTTGTGGTCATGGGTCCTATTAAAGTTGGTGGAGAGTTTTGAGCAGAGGGTTTATATTAGAGGGAAAGTTTTATATATGTAGTAGGCACAAGAGTAAGTATGAATGTTCTTTACGGTGAGTAGTTTGAGACTTTGAATATTGGTGGAGTATGCTGTCTAGAGTGGGAATTTGTTATCATTCTGACTGCGGCCTCGTAACCCCTTCTCCTGTATACAGTGGACCCCCGGTGTTCGTCCTGCTCAAAACACGCCCTTTTATGTAAGTGTATTTTTTAAATGCTTTTATAATGTAGTTTTGGGGGTCTAAAAGGACTAGTCTACTTTACATTATTTCTTAAGGGAATAAATTGGTTGGTAATGGCACTTTAAAACATCTACAATCATCTCTTTCTTATCATTGACTAACATCCACGCACATTCAAACATCCCACTTTGACGGTTTCTTTTTTTCTTTTTAGTAAGCTATACAGGAAAAGGGTTACTAGCTCATTGTTCCTGGCATTTTAATTGACTTTTACAACACGCATGGCTTACGGATATATTATATATATATTCTTTCTTCTTTCTTTCAACACGTCGGCCGTTTCCCACCGAAGCAGGGTGGCCCAAAAGAAAAACGAAAGTTTCTCCTTTTACATTTAGTAATATATACAGGAGAAGGTTACTAGCCCTTGCACCAGCATTTTGATCGCCTCTTACACGCATGGCTTACGGAGGAGAATTCTGTTCACTTCCCCATGGAGATAAGAGGAAATAAGAACAAGAACTAGTAAGAAATAGAAGAAATCCCAGAGGGGTGTGTGTATACATATGCTTGTACATGAATGTGTAGTGTGACCTGGTAAGTAGAAGCAACAAGACATACCTGAAATCTTGCATGTTTATGAGACAGAAAGACACCAGCATCCACCATCATGTAAAACAAATACAGGCTTTCATTTTACACTCACGCAGGACGGGAGTACTCCTGGCGAAGCGTCTACCAACCTACTACCTAGAAAGAAGAAGAAAGATATATATATGGTAGGTAGTAGGTTGGTAGACAGCAACACCAGGGAGGTATACCGTCCTGCCAAGTGAGTGTAATGCAAAAGCCTGTAATTGACTTGGGGATTTTGCTTTTTTTGTCTCAAACATCAAATTTCAGGGGAACTTTTCTTTTCTTTTAATTTGGCACACTACACATTC
>WNWK01001698.1:0-42500 GCA_009830355.1 Cherax destructor
AGAGTGGTAGGGAAGGTGTAGAGAGTGGTAGGGAAGGTGTAGAGAGTGGTAGGGAAGGTGTAGAGAGTGGTAGGGAAGGTGTAGAGAGTGGTAGGGAAGGTGTAGAGAGTGGTAGGGAAGGTGTAGAGAGTGGTAGGGAAGGTGTAGAGAGTGGTAGGGAAGGTATAGAGAGTGGTAGGGAAGGTGTAGAGAGTGGTAGGGAAGGTGTAGAGAGTGGTAGGGAAGGTGTAGAGAGTGGTAGGGAAGGTGTAGAGAGTGGTAGGGAAGGTGTAGAGTGGTAGGGAAGGTGTAGAGAGTGGTAGGGAAGGTGTAGAGTGGTAGGGAAGGTGTAGAGAGTGGTAGGGAAGGTGTAGAGAGTGGTAGGAAGGTAGAGTGGGAAGTGTAGAAGTGAGGAAGGTGTAGAGAGTGGTGGGGAAGGTGTAGAGTGGTAGGAAGGTTAAAAGTGGAGAAGGTGAAAGAGTGTAGGGAAGGTGTGAGTGGTAGGAAGATATAAAGTGGAAGGTGTAGAGAGTGGAAGGTAAAGTGAAGAAGGTGTAGAGAGTGGTAGGGAAGGTTAGAGAGTGGTAGGAAAGGTGTAGAGAGTGGTAGGGAAGGTATAGAGAGTGGTAGGGAAGGTGTAGAGAGTGGAATAGAAGTGAAAGGTGTAAGAGTGGTAGGGAAGGTGTAGAGAGTGGTAGGGAAGGTGTAGAGAGTGGTAGGGAAGGTGTAGAGAGTGGTAGGGAAGTGAGTGGTAGGAAGGTGAGAGGTAGGGAAGGTGTAGAGAGTGGTAGGGAAGGTGTAGAGAGTGGTAGGGAAGGTGTAGAGAGTGATAGGGAAGGTGTGAAGAGCTCTTATACAACACTTGTAGTGGACTTGTCTTACATCTCACATAAAGACACTTCACTACTCTGATTCACTCACATCGACTTGTGTCATCATTCATTTCATTCAACTGTTAAATATTACCTTTAATTTGTTTGCGTGATGGGAATATTTTTGTAATATTTATGCCCTCCCCCTCTCTCTCATACATACATACAAGTACACATTGATGCATGCCACCATACCGATACTTAACAGAGAGAACTTTATAAGACTTGAATTTACTCTTTTTTTTTTTTGTAAATATGAAACTTTGTGACGAACATTCTGACATATTTCAACACAGTTCAAGGTGGCATCCCGGTGCAGGTGTTTGGACAACTTGTTTCACCCGAAAAAGAAATGTAAAGTTTTCCCTTACATTTAGTAATTTTTTCGACACGCACGGCTTACGGAGGAAGGATTCTTCTCCACTTCCCCATGTCAATATATATATATATATATATATATATATATATATATATATATTGACAAAAGTAAAGCATTTCGTATAGAGATAAGGATAGTGTACTTAGAGCTAGATTTCGTCCCCTCTTTCCCTTGACGCACACATACTCTCCTTCACCCCATCCCACATTCCCAAAGGGAGTCGTTCCTGGAACATTCCCACCGCCATACATTCCCGGTAATTGAGTGCGACACGTGTCTCCAGGCGGTGATCGCGAATCATCTTTTAATGTGAGCTCTATTAGTTCACATTGGTTGGCTGTTGACGGAGGGAGATGATGGAGGTAGGGGAGTGAATGAGAGAGAGAGTCTGCAAGTATGGGGGGCGCAACGAGACGTCAACTTTGAGGAAAAACCAGTTAAAGATCTCGTTTCTCCATCAATAAGATTAATCTCTCTTACCCAGTTACTTCTGTTTTTTTTAGAGGATTATAACTACTTCTACGACAGAACTTCTTTACTGTTGGTAACACCGAAATATAAACACACTATTTCTATTTCTTATTCATATAATATTTAGTAAAGTAATTCTCATACCAGAAACTTTCAAGACAAGTGACTTATGAGCAATATATTTATATTGTATTGACACAGCAGCAGCGGTATTGCTTATATGATGTACATATATATTTTATGATGTTTTATTAGCAGTAGTGCAGGGTGTGTGTGTGTGTGTGTGTGTGTGTGTGTGTGTGTGTGTATGTGTGTGTGTGTGTGTGTGTGTGTGTGTGTTTACCTTGGCCGGGGCTCCCACGTGGATTGTGGCCACCTGACACACGCCATGGATGTTGATCAGCTGACTCCCCTCAGCTGACACACGACTTGGATGTTGATTAGTTGATTCCCTCAGCTGATACACATCGTGGATGTTTATCAGCTGACACAAACACCGTTGAATTTAAGAGGTATTATCCTACCTCAATTCACTTTAATGCATAGCCGTTTATAATGTAAACTAACACCTATCCTGGGAGGCGACCCGAAACAGTCACCTAACACCAGGTACCTACTTACTGCTAGGTGACCAGGTGTACGAAAATAGGTCCAATGATGTCATTTGTGCCATAATCGAACCCATATATAATAAAGTTTAAAAAAAAATACACATTCCATTAAATGTGGTTTGTGCTTATGACCTGCAGGGGAAATGGAAGCACATGGTGAGTAAGTGAATACACCTGCGGGGGAAACGGAATCACTATTGCTTCTCTCAACTATCTTCTCCCTCTCACCAATCATTCGTCCCATACCTCATACACTCGTCACTCATCGTGTGGCGAAGATTCGCTAAACACTGCTCTTACTGTAAGAAGGGGTTTCCCTAATAACCAGTGCCGCGCCTGCTGCCCGTAGTCACGCATGCCAGAGAGGCTTAATGTGAATGACGTCTTGGTTCGGTTGTAGCAGACAGGGATTTACAAAACAACTGACACTAAAAACGCTATAAATGTTACCAACGAATATAGTGAACTTCGGAGACATTTCGTCTCAGTTGTGTCCGACACCTGGACACTGACTCTGACTGCCCTCCTCACCGAAAGCCCCACTCTTAACACACACTCTCTTTATGATTTATAACTAACCGAATTCACCAATTATGTGAGTGTTCGTGGCTTGTTTGGTAGTGTCCTCAGCTTACATACTGAAGGTCCAGGATCGATCCCCAGCATGGGTGAAATGTTTGTCATGTTTCCTTACACCTGCTGCCCCTATTCATCTAGCAGTACGTAGGTACCTGGGAGTTAATCGACTGTTGTGGGTCACATCCTGGGGGATGAGATTAACCTAAGTTATCCAAAATGTTCGGTATAACCAGAGCTTTCTATATACTATGTCAATGATGTCACCTACATCTGTATCAGTTGTATTATTTACATGTAAAAATAAAGATTATTATTATTATTATTTCCCAGCCTTACTAACCCCAATCCCCAACTTTATTACCTTCTACCATTATACACAAAGCCCCATTATAAACAAAGCCATATATGCGCTATTACCCTTAAGAGTTTAGCGCTGGCGTTGATGAGTATATGTGGTGGAGATACTAGTTGCTTTCTCCACTGACTACCCTACAAACACTTAGTCAGCTATATGGTGATCCATCCAGTCTTTTGACTCTTCAAGTGTAGAAGCAAGACAAGTGTTGAGGATTATGACTGTAGTTATGTTTGTGTGTTAACACATGTAAGGGGTCAATAGTACACACATGTCAGAGTCAATAGTACGCACATGTCAGGGTCAATAGTATACACATGTCAGAGTCAATAGTACGCACATGTCAGAGTCAATAGTACGCACATGTCAGGGTCAATAGTACACACATGTCAGAGTCAATAGTACACACATGTCAGAGTCAATAGTACGCACATGTCAGAGTCAATAGCACGCACATGTCAGGGTCAATAGTACACACATGTCAAGAGTCAATAGCACGCACATGTCAGGGTCAAAAGTACACACACGTCAGGGGTCAATAGTACACACATGTAAGGGTCAATAGTACACACATGTAAGGGTCAATAGTACACACATGTCGTGGTCAATAGTACACACATGTCAGGGCTGCTAGCACACACACGTCAGGGTCTCCAGTTTTCATGTCAGGGCCACTAGTATACCTGGAGGGTATTCTGAGGGTCAACGCCTCCCGGCCCGGTCTATGACAAGGCCTCGCGGTGGATCAGGGCCTGATCAACCAGGCTCTTACTGCTGGCCGCACGCAAACCAACGTACGAACCACAGCCCGGCTGTAGTTCGTACGTTCGTCTGTCCAGCTTAAGAAGGAGCTGGATAGACACTTTAGGTGCCTGTTCTGCTCCTTGAAGACAGCCAGGGGTTTATTAGTAATCCCCCTTATGTATGCTGGGAGGCAATTGAACAGTCTTGGGCCCCTGACACTTATTGTGTTGTCTCTCAGCGTACTCATGACGACCCTGCTTTTCACTGGGGAAGGTTGCACCGCCTACCGAGTGTTTTGCTTTCGTAAGGAGTGATTTCTGTGTGCAGATTTGGGACTAGTCCCTCCGTTCCAAGGAGTACAGATCAAGGGACTTCAACCGTTCCCAGGAATTTAGGTGCTTTATTGTACTTATACGTGCAGTGAAAGTTCTCTGTATATTCTCCAAGTCTGCAATTTCGCCTGCCTTGAAAGAGGCCGTTAATGTACAGCAATATTCCAGTCTAGAGAGAACAAGCGTTTTGAAGAGAATCACCACTTGCTTAGTATTCCTAGTTTTGAGGGTTCTCATTATCCATCCTATTATTTTCCTAGCAGATGTGGTAGACACACTGTTGTGATCTTTGAAAGTGGGATTCTCTGACATTATCACTCAATACACACACACACACACACACACACACACACACACACACACACACACACACATGTCAGGGTCACCAATACATACACACGTGTCTAATCGACATGTGCCTAGGACAAAATGGTAACTAACGTCAGGGTCACCAATACATACACACGTCAGGGTCACCAATACACACACACGTCAGGGCCACCAGGGTAAACAGCAGCCACGGCTCATTTCACCCGCTAAATGTGAGCTTTGAGTGGGTCAAATGAGTTCTTCTTTGATCACATTAGTGAGCTCACGTGAGCGGGTACGTGGAGGCCTCTTCACGCCCCCCTTCCATCACCCCCTGTGTCACACCTCTCCCTCCCATCCCCTCTTTTATCACTCCTCCCTCCCGTTGCCCTTTGCCCTCCTCACCGCCCCACCATCGCTACACACCACCGCCTCTCCAAAATTTGTCGGCAGTAGTCAGCCTTGGTATGGTACACATCTCTAGAGTGATGTACAACGCTGCCCCGAGTGAAACTTTCTGACACATTACCCCTACTCTTCCCGAAAAAAAAAAAAAACTTGCTCCGTATACCTCCCCAATGACTCCCTACTCCATCTCCCCCTCCTCATCACCACCCCAGCTCACTAAATTTAGCGCCGCCGCCCCTCACCCCTCCCCCTCTCAAAACCGCGAACTTATGTTATCTTTTGTCACATTTTACTTTGCGTTAGGGGAGAGAGAGAGGACGGGTAGGGAGGTATGGAGACAGGGACTGATGGGAGAGGGAAGGAAACGGATGGAGGAATGGGGCGTGGCTGAAAAGTACCTCTTTTGATACATACGTACATGCATATATGCATACTTAAGAGCTGTGAATCGACCCCTGGAACCCCATATAGGTCATCACACACACACATACACACAAGGTGGTTACTTGAATTTAGTCCTGATAAATAAAAAGCAATGAAGAATGGAAGGGCGTGAGAAGACTGGATACGGAATACAACCTGGGCAAAATGATACATGTACAAAGTGAAAGATTGAGAGTAAGCACTGCACCAAGCATATCACCACCAGACTATATAAATCATATAACTTCAGCAGTATATGCAAGAGCAGCTAACCTAAGAACAGACTTCAGAAACCTGAAGGAAGATTCACTTGGATATGATACACAACGTACAGTAAGTCATCTTGGGGTACGTGGCGCCACCACGGAAGCCACACTTGATCACACACAGTAAGTCGTCTTGGGGTACGTGGCGCCAGCACGGAAGCCACACTTGATCACACACAGTAAGTCATCTTGGGGTACGTGGCGCCAGCATGGAAGCCACACTTGATCACACACAGTAAGTCATCTTGGGGTACGTGGCGCCAGCATGGAAGCCACAATTGATCACACACAGTAAGTCATCTTGGGGTACGTGGCGCCAGCATGGAAGCCACACTTGATCACACATAAAAAAATTAGAGAAGATCCTAAAGTTTGCAAAGATACTGGTGCCGGAACTAAGAAAAATGGACTATGGGGATAGATTTAAAAAAACTCGAAATAGCAACATTAAAAGCGAGGATAAGGACACACGACCATGATATACAAAATACTTAAATCATTAGAGTGGATAGGGACGAGGTTTCAAGATACGAGAAGAGGAAATCAGAGAACGTGGCTGCACATGAATTAATTATAAGGAAACGTTCATATCAAAGTTTTCATTTTTTTAATTGAGTTTCTGTCAATTTTTTCTCCCTAAAATGCAGTTTAGAAAACAAGATTGATTATTAATTGTGATAATTTACGTATTTCTACACAATATTACATTAATTTTGTTAGAAAGTACTTTTTCATTCTCAGGTTGGTAACTAAATAGAACTAACTAAATGAAGAGCTAGTTGAGGCAAACATCATACACAGCTTCAAGAGTAGATATGATCGGGACTTTGCAGCAAAGAATCAGTAATAACTATCAATAACAAGAGCTACGAGACGGGGCCAAGAGCTATAAATGAATCACTGCAAACACAACTAGGTGAGTACACACACACACACACACTGACTTTTCCCCTGGCCTCGCCCCGCTCAACATCAGCACCCACCGTGAGGATCATTTCCGTCCCTATCATACCTGAGTGGAAAGGCGGAAATGGCCCAACCTTCCCAGGGTGGGTTAAAGTCTTGATGACACCTGCCCGGGATGGGTCCACGGCCCATTGGAAATACATGAGCACGAATAATAGCCCCTGCTCGTGGGTATATTATGGAGGCTTAACACACTGCTGCGTCGTCAAGCCTCCAGTCTGGGCTGGTGGTGAGGGCGCTCCTTGTGGTGGAGGAATGGAGGGGTGGTGGGGGTTCTCTTTGTGGGGGAGACGGGGGATAGTATTGGAGGGGTAGTGAGGGTGGTCATGGTGGAGGGATGGAGGCGTGGTGGGGGTGGTCATTGTGGGGAGGGGGAAGTTAGCAATGGAGGAGTGGCAGAGGGGATATTTGTTAGTAGTGTGGTGGTGGTGATGGTATGGGCGTGATGGTAGGTGATTGTTGTTGGTGGAGGGTAGAGGGGTGGTGAGGGGTGGTCACTGTTGGGAGAGGAAGGTTTCGAATGGGGCTGTGAGTCGTTGTGGGAAGAGGGGAGATATGGAGGAGTGGTAGTGGAGAAGTATTAGTCTGGTGGGGGCAGCAGAGGAGAGAATGATCTTTGTGGGGAGGGAGGTAAGAAGTGGTGAGGGAGGTATTGGTTTGGAGTGTGGTGGTGATAATGGGGTGAGGGAGAAGTGATGGTGAAGGTGATAGTGGTGTCAGAGTTTCACGGTGTAGTGGCATTGAAAGTTCTACAAAACGTGATCTGGACCAACAATCAAACCTGTTTCAATCTTAGGACTTAGTAAGAACTCTGATTAGGTGTGATTTAGTGTCGGTATCGCAGAGGTAAAATACTTGCCTCACGCCCCTGAGATCAGTAGTGTGCTGTGCATACAATGCCTCTCTCTACCTGGAGGTTATTCCGGAGGTTAACGCTGGGGCGTTAACCTCCGGCCTTCAGCCTGACCTCTCGATGGCTCAGAGAATGATCAGCCAGGCTGTACATCCTCTACGGCTTAGCGGCTTCCTGAATCCATTCATAGATGTCACTCAACTCACACTCCAACAGCAACGTAAATCCCAAACATCATTTTCTCTCCAATCAAGTACGCTTGAATACGTATGACTGATGCCTTTTTAAGTCCCTGCCTCTCAACACTATACTTTCCTGGGATGTCCCTCACACGTCCTTCCATGCCCTACATATTTTTTTGTATGTGTTACAACACCATCTTGTATTTTTTTTTTCATTTGCCATTTTCGCATGATATTCACAGCACACACTGCTTCCAGCCTCCTCCCTCACTGCAACATTCAAAGATCATGCTTTACACCCATGCAAATGTTTTAACCAATATACTCTGATACAATCCAGTTTATGCATCCAAACCCAAAATTCTTAACATTCCTACAACTTTATTTTTTCATCCATTCCATAATTTAATTCGTCCTTCATAGCCCAGTCTGCTGCCACTTGCACTTTGCAATATCTAAATTCAATGTATTTCTCCTTACTCCTTTGAGTCTCATTCTATGACAGGAATGACATATGCCAAAGACGGAGTGTATTTATGTAGAGCAAGGATGGCAGCATTAGTTAATTATGTAGAGGGGACAGCTGGGGCTTTAAACTGGAAATAGAAGTATGAGCGTTTGTGGGAAAACAATAGATTATGGTATAATAGATTTAGGTAGTGGTATTAATTATCAAGTTGATGATACTAGATATTCTAGAAATAACTGTTATCACATGAGTAATGAATAATTATTAATTTAAAACAAGATGGAGATAATAACCAATCAGGAAACGGATGAGGTTTGAACCCATGGCGAGTGAGTGGTAAAACTGCAGGCCTGTGCGTGGCCAGCTGGTTACAATAAGATTTATCCAACTAAGTATATTTATACACTGTAGAGAGGTCAGCATGGGCCCCACTGTGCCAAAAATTGCAAGTTTTTACAGATGAATCTGCCGCCAGCGTGACTGTGGTGAACTCTAGCTCAAGTCCCCTCAAAGTCGCCATCATGACTCACACGTTCCGTGGTTTGTTTGCAATCGTCTTATTAGAATTTGGTGAGTCACTCAGTAACACCGGGCAAAGATAAAACCGCTGGAAATAGTGGAAAGACAAAGATGAACAGTAAGAAACTACATAATAAAAACTTCTTAGTATTTGTTAATATTTGTTAAGCAAGTAGACGTAGTGTTGGAAATAAAATGAATGAGATGAGATTGGTCACATGTGCAAGAAATGTTGATGTTTTTGCAATAATTCAGATGTGGGCATTCGGGACGCGCCGCTGCCCGAATGCCGTCGCTGTATGTCCACGATAACTGGAATTACTTCACAAAATTAGGTATTAAAGCCTCATGAGCAAACAGAATCTGTCTAAGTAGAACTTCTGGGACATGAAAAGTTGATTTTAGTTGTGATATCCGAACTCGGATAGGAATCAAGGGAGGAAATTGTTAAAGACAAGATAACGCGAAAGAATAAAACACATGTGTAAGACTAGGGATATCTTCATTGCCGAAACGTTTCGCCTGCATAACGGGCTTCATCAGTTGACTGCAGACGACTATAATACTGGAGACATGATCAGTCCGTAAGCCTTGGTAGGAGGTAATCAGTCCCTCAGGCTTCTAAACCAAATATGAAACAAACAACTTCGTGTCCTTTATATATATATATATATATATATATATATATATATATATATATATATATATATATATATATATATATATACATATATACATACAGAGGTACCTCGAGTTACGATGGTCCCCAAAATCGCCCTTTTATGTAAGTTTATTTTTTAAATGCTTTTGTAAGTTATATTTTGGGGGTGTAAAAGGACTAGTCTATTTTACATTATTCCTTATGGGGATAAATTCGTTTGGTAATGGCACTTGAACAGCATTCTCGAACGAAAAATATCGTAACTCGAGGTACCATATATATATATATATATATATATATATATATATATATATATATATATATATATATATATATATATATATAAGCACGTGGTTATATGCGCGCGTGTACGTCCACACATGCGGCGCGTGTTGGAGTGGTATCCGGCATGATAGTTAGCGTCAACAAGGTCTGGTGGTGTAGGACGGATGTCTTGCCCGCACCTCCTGCCTGGTGCCACGTCCCATCATCCATCACGGTGTATAGAGGTCGCACCACCCACACTTCCGACCAGTCCCAGACCCTTCCACCCACCTTGCCCCACCATCCCCCACCTAGGGACCCTATCTGTACTCTCCAATCACTTCTCCAGAGTTCTCAGATCTTGCAGTCACTTCTCCAGAGTTTACAGGTCTTGCAGTCAGTTCATTTTGCCATCATGTAAGCCTCGGCTGGTATGGTTCACTAATCGTCCACTCAGATGTTTCCAGTCCAGGAATGTCTTGTGCATTTTATATTCTCATAATACTGTTAGGACAAAGAATAATCCCACCTCATAAGATGGCAGTAAGGCTGTTCAAATATTCCTCATAGGTAAAAAGATATTATCTTTATCATGTGTTGGGAGGTTAAGACACTTTTATGTAGTACCAAAAGCTTTATAAATGATAACGTTCGCTTGTCATGTAGAAGATTTTCCAAATGTATTAAAGTGTATTATTTGCTCCAATTATGTTATGGAGAGTCAAGTGTCAAGTGTTTCGTAGTTCGATTGGTAGCGCACTCAGCTCACACACTGAGGTCCGTGATTCGATCAGCGGTACGGGTGGAGACGTTAGGACGTGTTTCCTTAAGACACCTGCTGTCCCTGTTCACATAGCAGTAAACTAGGTACCTTGGTGTTAGTCGACTGGTGTGGGTCGCATCCTGGGGACAAAATTGACCTAATTTGCCCGAAATGTTCTGCATAACAAGGGGCTTTCTATATAGTAGTATGTCAGCTAGGCCTATATACTTTGTATATGTATTAGTAGAAATAAAGAATACCTTGCTTACCTTCAACATAAATCATAGTTTATATGAGTGAGAGGAAGGAAGGAAGGAAGGAAGGAAGGAAGGAAGGAAGGAAGGAAGGAAGGAAGGAAGGAAGGAAGGAAGGAAGGAAAGAAGGAAGGAAGGAAGGAAGGAAAGAAGGAAGGAAGGAAGGAAGGAGAACTGGTGATGTGATGTAAATGATTTAGAAAACGGCAAAATGAAGAATGAGTCACTTGTGTAACATTTGGGAATATTTACTGAGGAAACGTTTCACCAGCCAGTGACTTCATCAGTCCAATAAGAGAATAACGGTGGAAGATGAGGAAGAGTTTGAGGTAATCAGTCCCTCATTCTTGATGGACTGAACACATCGACTCCAGTCTGAAGGACTCATTACCTCGAACTCCTCGTTGTCCACCGTACTGAAGAAACCACTGGCTGGCGAAACGTTTCCTCAATGAAGATTCCCAAATGCTACACAAGTTTCTCATTCACAACTATTGATTTTCGTAATTTTTTTTAAAAAGGATGAAAATTAGACACATGTGAGACATCTGGGTATCTTTATTGTAGACGTTTCGCCCTCAAGTGGCTTTATCAATACAAATTCCAGGACATAACTTGAAGACAGTAGAACTATATACAAAAGATGAGGTAATCAGTCCCTCAGCCTTGTAGTTGGTCATAAATGAAGTAATTAAATCTGTCAACCTGTACAGAGAGTCCTCAGAGGGCGACAAGAATATCGTGAATCATTGCGCCGTAGCTACGGCAGCTTTACTCTTCCTTTACAAAATATCTGGAGTTATTATTGAGAATTACCATTTGTCAGTGTGGTGAGTGATGAGGGGGGGAGAACACGTGCCTGGGATGACACGGTAAACACCTCCTGAGATACTGTAAAGGAAGTGGAAGGCGTAGGAAAAATGGTAAGTGGGAAGGACAGGAGACGGGGTGCATCCTCGGCAGCTGTGAAGCACTGACCTTTGTAAAGATATATCTTTACCTTTGATATACCTACTCCCGGAGCCCGGCCATGGGCCAGGCTCGTCTGGTGTTTGCCTGGTCAACCAGGCTGTTGCTATTTCTGGCCCGCAGGTGGAGGTGTTGTAAGGATTAACATAAGTACATCTGGATTTATATCTACATTTGACTTATCCGTTGCAAGCATATTTAGAATATTTGCTTATTATGTCTTGTATCTTATTTTCATTAATAAGATATTCTGACATTTAAATTAGGATATTATGCTGACTATTTCCATTTTCATCAATAAGTTAGTAACACAAATCTGAAAGTAAAATGGAAAAAAATATGACGGTAGGTTCAGCCTTTTGAAGAGAGTGACCGTATCCCAGGTGCTTTGTGGTGAGAGGTCAGACCAGCAGGGGTCAAATAGGCATGACTATGCCTGGGTAAAGGTTTCTGTTTGTCGCTCCAGTGTACGAATAATGACCAGACAAAGTCACCCACGATGACTTCTGAGAACACATACACAGAGGGTGAGTCTTCCTTCACTCTCTGATTTCCAAAATACATTATTGTTCTCATTCACAAAAATTTGGTTGAAGTGTTTTTGTGCATTCAGAGCCGCTTCATAACCCACTCGGGTTTAGCACTTCACATAAATAATATAAACTATAGTAACGGCAAACTTACTTCTTGAAAGCCACTTAAATTTATTCTAAAGGCACACATAAACCCAAGTGGATTAAATTTAATAATGTCTATATGTATATGCATGCTTAACAATTCGCAAACGGGTAAAATTTGAACAAACATTATCTCTCAGTCCACAGGATTCCAACCTGCACACTCTGGGCGACTCCCATAAATAAGAAACACTAAACGCTTCTACCATCACTGTCTTTCTAGAGAGGCGCTGATACTACAGTTCAAAACTACAAATATCCCCATCCCTTCTTCAGAGTGCAGACACTGTATTTCCCACCTCCAGGACTCAAGTCCGGGTAACCGGTTTCCCTGAATCCCTACATATTACATTGCTCACACTCCAACAGCACGTCAAATCACAAAAACCACGTGCATCCACTCATATCTAATACGCTCACACATACCTGCTGGATGTCTAAGCCCACAAAACCTCCTTGAACCCTCCCTCCCTCCAATCTTTCCTAAGACGACCCCTACACCCGCATTCCCTCCACAGATTTATACGCCTTCCAAGTCAGCCTATTTTGTTCCATAATTCCTAAATGTCCGAACCACCTCAACTACGCTTCCTCAGCCCTTCGGATAATACTTTTAGTAACCCACCACCTCTTTCTAATCTCCTAGCTACGAATTATCTGCATAATATTCACACACACGCGTATGTGTGTGTGTGTGTGTGTGGTTTTAGCACTGACTCACTCCAGCAGTGTACATGTGCTTCTAGCATTGACTCCAGCAGTGTACATGTGGTGCTAGCACTGACTCCAGAAGTGTAGATGTGGTGCTGGAGTCAGTGCTAGCACTGACTCCAGCAGTGTACGTGGTGGTAGCACTGACTCTAGCAGTGTACGTGGTGGTAGCACTGACTCTAGCAGTGTACGTGGTGGTAGCACTGACTCTAGCAGTGTACGTGGTGGTAGCACTGACTCCAGCAGTGTACATGTGGTGCTAGCACTGACTCCAGCAGTGTACGTGGTGCTAGAACTGACTCTAAGAGTACACGTGGTGCTAGCACTGACTCCAGCAGTGTACGTGGTGGTAGCACTGACTCTAGCAGTGTACGTGGTGGTAGCACTGACTCTAGCAGTGTACGTGGTGGTAGCACTGACTCCAGCAGTGTACATGTGGTGCTAGCCCTGACTCCAGCAGTGTACGTGGTGGTAGCACTGACTCTAGCAGTGTACGTGGTGGTAACACTGACTCTAGCAGTGTACGTGGTGGTAGCACAGACTCCAGCAGTGTACATGTGGTGCTAGCACTGACTCCAGCAGTGTACGTGGTGCTAGAACTGACTCTAAGAGTGCACGTGGTGCTAGCACTGACTCCAGCAGTGTACGTGGTGGTAGCACTGACTCTAGCAGTGTACGTGGTGGTAGCACTGACTCTAGCAGTGTACGTGGTGGTAGCACTGACTCCAGCAGTGTACATGTGGTGCTAGCACTGACTCCAGAAGTGTACGTGGTGCTAGCACTGACTACAGCAGTGTACATGGTGCTAGCACTTACTCCAGCAGTGTACGTGGTGCTAGCACTGACTACAGCAGTGTACATGGTGCTAGCAATGACTCCAGCAGTGCACGTGGTGCTAGCACTGACTACAGCAGTGTAAGTGGTGCTAGCACTGACTCCAGCAGTGCACGTGGTGCTAGCACTGACTCTAGCTGTGCACATGGTGCTAGCACTGACTAGCAGTGCACGTGGTGCTAGCACTGACTCTAGCAGTGCACGTGGTGCTAGCACTGACTCCAGAAGTGTACGTGGTGCTAGCACTGACTACAGCAGTGTACATGGTGCTAGCACTGACTCCAGCAGTGTACGTGGTGCTAGCACTGACTACAGCAGTGTACATGGTGCTAGCAATGACTCTAGCAGTGCACATGGTGCTAGCACTGACTCCAGCAGTGCACGTTGTGCTAGCACTGACTCCAGCAGTGCACGTGGTGCTAGCACTGACTCCAGCAGTGCACGTGGTGCTAGCACTGACTCCAGAAGTGCACGTGGTGCTAGCAATGACTCTAGCAGTGCACGTGGTGCTAGCACTGACTCCAGCAGTGCACGTGGTGCTAGCACTGACTCTAGCAGTGCACGTGGTGCTAGCACTGACTCCAGCAGTGCACATGGTGCTAGCACTGACTCCAGCAGTGCACGTGGTGCTAGCACTGACTCCAGCAGTGCACGTGGTGCTAGCACTGACTCTAGCAGTGCACGTGGTGCTAGCACTGACTCCAGCAGTGCACGTGGTGCTAGCACTGACTCTAGCAGTGCACGTGGTGCTAGCACTGACTCCAGCAGTGCACATGGTGCTAGCACTGACTCCAGCAGTGCACGTGGTGCTAGCACTGACTCCAGCAGTGCACGTGGTGCTAGCACTGACTCTAGCAGTGTACGTGGTGCTAGCACTGACTCCAGCAGTGCACGTGGTGCTAGCACTGACTCCAGCAGTGCACGTGGTGCTAGCACTGACTCTAGCAGTGCACGTGGTGCTAGCACTGACTCCAGCAGTGCACGTGGTGCTAGCACTGACTCTAGCAGTGCACGTGGTGCTAGCACTGACTCCAGCAGTGTACGTGGTGCTAGCACTGACTCCAGCAGTGCAAGTGGTGCTAGCACTGACTCCAGCAGTGCACGTGGTGCTAGCACTGACTCCAGCAGTGGGATCATTAGCGAACCTTATCAGTGTTTATTGCACTTTGTGTGTCAGGTTCAAGGCTTTAAATTCGTAGCGGCGCTAGATGCAACACAATGTTTATCTCTAGATGTCGAGGAAATTGTTGATGTTTTCGGCCATGTTTCTTATTTGGTGAAAGCTTGATGCTAACTGATGTTTATGCATGATATATAAAGATTAAATCCTAGCCTATCTCCCTGTGTCAACAAAAGAATTATTTTGTCGCCATAATTCTCTGGAAAGATCACTAGTTTGCCTCAGATTGATTTTAGTTTCGTAGATTTGTGATTGTAAGCTATACCCATGCTGTGAGCGGTAGTCACTCCATACCCATGCTGTGAGCGGTAGTCACTCCATACCCATGCTGTGAGAGGTAGTCACTCCATACCCATGCTGTGAGCGGTAGTCACTCCATACCCATGCTGTGAGAGGTAGTCACTCCATACCCATGCTGTGAGAGGTAGTCACTCCATACCCATGCTGTGAGAGGTAGTCACTCCATACCCATGCTGTGAGCGGTAGTCACTCCATACCCATGCTGTGAGCGGTAGTCACTCCATACCCATGCTGTGAGCGGTAGTCACTCCATACCCATGCTGTGAGCGGTAGTCACTCCATACCCATGCTGTGAGAGGTAGTCACTCCATACCCATGCTGTGAGCGGTAGTCACTCCATACCCATGCTGTGAGAGGTAGTCACTCCATACCCATGCTGTGAGAGGTAGTCACTCCATACCCATGCTGTGAGCGGTAGTCACTCCATACCCATGCTGTGAGAGGTAGTCACTCCATACCCATGCTGTGAGCGGTAGTCACTCCATACCCATGCTGTGAGAGGTAGTCACTCCATACCCATGCTGTGAGAGGTAGTCACTCCATACCCATGCTGTGAGCGGTAGTCACTCCATACCCATGCTGTGAGCGGTAGTCACTCCATACCCATGCTGTGAGAGGTAGTCACTTCATACCCATGCTGTGAGCGGTAGTCACTCTATACCCATGCTGTGAGAGGTAGTCACTCCATACCCATGCTGTGAGAGGTAGTCACTCCATACCCATGCTGTGAGAGGTAGTCACTCCATACCCATGCTGTGAGAGGTAGTCACTCCATACCCATGCTGTGAGAGGTAGTCACTCCATACCCATGCTGTGAGAGGTAGTCACTCCATACCCATGCTGTGAGAGGTAGTCACTCCATACCCATGCTGTGAGCGGTAGTCACTCCATACCCATGCTGTGAGAGGTAGTCACTCTATACCCATGCTGTGAGAGGTAGTCACTCCATACCCATGCTGTGAGCGGTAGTCACTCCATACCCATGCTGTGAGAGGTAGTCACTCCATACCCATGCTGTGAGAGGTAGTCACTCCATACCCATGCTGTGAGCGGTAGTCACTCCATACCCATGCTGTGAGAGGTAGTCACTCCATACCCATGCTGTGAGAGGTAGTCACTCCATACCTATGCTGTGAGAGGTAGTCACTCCATACCCATGCTGTGAGCGGTAGTCACTCCATACCCATGCTGTGAGAGGTAGTCACTCCATACCCATGCTGTGAGCGGTAGTCACTCCATACCCATGCTGTGAGAGGTAGTCACTCCATACCCATGCTGTGAGAGGTAGTCACTCCATACCCATGCTGTGAGAGGTAGTCACTCCATACCCATGCTGTGAGCGTAGTCACTCCATACCCATGCTGTGAGAGGTAGTCACTCCATACCCATGCTGTGAGCGGTAGTCACTCCATACCCATGCTGTGAGAGGTAGTCACTCCATACCCATGCTGTGAGAGGTAGTTACTCCATACCCATGCTGTGAGAGGTAGTCACTCCATACCCATGCTGTGAGAGGTAGTCACTCCATACCCATGCTGTGAGAGGTAGTCACTCCATACCCATGCTGTGAGAGGTAGTCACTCCATACCCATGCTGTGAGAGGTAGTCACTCCATACCCATGCTATGAGCGGTAGTCACTCCATACCCATGCTGTGAGAGGTAGTCACTCCATACCCATGCTGTGAGCGGTAGTCACTCCATACCCATGCTGTGAGAGGTAGTCACTCCATACCCATGCTGTGAGAGGTAGTTACTCCATACCCATGCTGTGAGAGGTAGTCACTCCATACCTATGCTGTGAGAGGTAGTCACTCCATACCCATGCTGTGAGAGGCAGTCACTCCATACCCATGCTGTGAGAGGTAGTCACTCCATACCTATGCTGTGAGAGGTAGTCACTCCATACCCATGATGTGAGCGGTAGTCACTATACGTATGCTGTGAGCGGTAGTCACTATACCCATGTTGGGAGTTGTAGTCACTCTACGTTTGCTGTGAGCAGTGGTCAATCTACGTATGCTGGGAACGGTAGTCACTCTATATCCATGCTGTGAGTGGTAGTCACTGTACCTATGCTGTGATCGGTAGTCACTATATCCATGCTGTGAGCGGTAGTCACTTTATACCCATGTTGTGAGTGGTAGTCACTATACCCATTGTGTGAGTGGTAGTCACTCTTTATAACCATCCTGTGAGCGTCTGTCACTCTATTCCCATCCTATGAGCGGTTGTCAAAATATTACAGAATACACAGTGGTCATATAGACTCATCACAGAGAACATCGTGTCTCGTAATGTTAAGACAACAAGGGTAATTTTGTCTAGTGTCATCTTGTCAGAGATTACTGGCGTGGCAGGGTATATATATGGAGAGTTTTAGGGCACAACCCATTTTCCAGTTTATCCTCGCATCGAGTGATACACGTACAGATTTGAACGTTTTCCTAAGCTAAACCAACCTAACCTAACCTAACCTAAGCTAAACCAACCTAACCTAACCTAAAAATAAGAAAACTGTGTAATTTTAAAGGAAGCGTTAAGAAATTGACGTTGGGAACATCGTAAGAACATTAACGTAGTCAAATGAGGATAGGTTAGTGGGCGAGGTGAAGCAGACAGCAGAAGGTGATGGCAGCCAGCAGAGGGTGATGGCAGCGGCAGCGTCTTAAGTCGTGAACTGTGAGTGACAGTGGCAGGCACGCCCTCCACCCTCTCATCTGCACCTCTGCAGGATATCTTGCTTCATTCCCTTCCCTAGCTCCACTCCTCTCCAGTCATACTCATACCGCTTCACTCTCCCTCTATCCGCCCTACTATCCTCAACCTTCCCAATACAGTCTGTCTAGTAAGGTTATTGAAGCTAAAACCTTGGGTAGTTGCAAATTTTGGTTAGGATTTGAGTGGAACTTGCAATGAAAATGAGTTGGGCAAATATTTTTGTTAGTGGTTTGAGTTTGAGAAAGGCCTACCTAGTATGGGCCAGTAGGCCTTATGTAATGTTCCTACATTCTTATGTTCTTAAAACCCCTGCCTTCGCCCATTACTTGCAGTGTAAACTCCACAGTACCGTGGCTGCAGCCATTTACGACTAAGTCACAAATTAGAAATGAAAATTAGGCAATGTTTCGGTCCATTCTGAACTGTTATCAAGTCGCAGTTGAATACGAGAAAGGAATAGTGAGAAAACTCTTCCTTCTTCGGTGCGGCCCACTTTTCATTCCATATCCGTGATGGATTCCGAGTTTACCGACTCCCGCAGCCCGGCCCTGGGCCAGGCTTGTAACTCTCCACTCTACAACCTCACCTAGTTCAACCATGAAGCAGCAAGCGAAGCATAAACATGAAATAGGTGAGAACCTGTAGCACCTGTGGAAGTGTTCCGCTCATAACTGATATGACCTGGGTTTGTTTCTAGGGCTGAGTAATATGCATGGGTAAGCTTCCTAACACCTGTTTCACCTGTTCACCTAGCATTAAATAGGCACCTAGGTGTTAGATGAACGATGTGGATGGCATTCTAGTGAAAGATTTTTCTGCTGAATGCCCGCCCCACCTTAAAATACAGAAAACGGAGAATTTGATTAAAAATTGTTATACGTTATGTCTCTACACAAAATAACATCATTTCTGCTTACTGTGGTATAGTCCATCTGAGTTAGACGGTGTATCACTATTTTAGTAAAGCGAAGGTTCTTGTGGAAGGTGTGGATAATGTTGGTTGGCCTGCGCTCTCCACCACAACCCTGACAGTAAAACTGCCTTCCACGATTGCCTCTTTACTTCTACACACAGTTCCTTTAGTCACCTGGTTACGCCTCTTCCAGCCGATGGTCTGCCCCTTTACCGCTTCGCTCTCTTCATCTATTCTTCCTTCTCACTTCTTTGTTTGTCTCTTATCCTTGTCTTTATCTGCTGCCTCCATGGCTCACAGAGAAGCGCACTCACAATGACGATGGACGTTTTAAAAGAAAAATGTTGTTCTCCGCTGGAATGTTTTCAACGTAGGAATACCTGTGGTGTCCGACGCAACAGAAAATGGAATACGGATTGATTAAGGTGTCAAGTGTGGCAGCAGCTGGAATGTGGAATGACCGAGAACCCAACAAGACACAAACTGGATTATAGAATGTGTATTATTTACAATAATCTGAAGGACTTTAGAAGATATTATCACCATTATTGTTATTTTTATTGGTATCATTATTATTATTATTATTATTATTATTATTATATTCGCGGGGAAAGCGTTAAAGCAGTGTGGGGTCATACAGTACATGAGGGAATATGTGATAAACAGGTTTAATCCAGGGAATGAAAAGAGAGGTAGGTTCAGTTTCAAGGACTGTTGATGGGCAACTTCAACTCCTTGGATCAAGAGCCCTTCACATCATCATGTTAACAAGGAACTAACACATGTTTGGTTTATCAGTGTAACAAAGAACTAACACATGTTTGGTTTATCATATGTTAACAAGGAATTAACATGGTTGGTTTATGTTAATACATGGTTGGTTTATCCTGTTAACAAGGAAGTAACAAATGTTTGGTTTATCTTGTTGATTTACTGACAAAAAATTGATTACCTTCATCGATTATGGTAACCGCATGTTAGCACAGTTATGTAGGATTTATGGTGTGGCCAACCATTCATACCTTTGTGGTTTATTATTCTCCGAGTACCTTTGTTGTTTATTATTCGCTGAGTACTTTTGTGGCTTATTATTCTGAGTACCTTTGTGGTTTATTATTCTCTGAGTACTTCTGTGGTTTATTATTCTGAGTACCTTTGAGGTTTATTATTCTCCGAGTACCTTTGTGGTTTATTATTCTCTGAGTACCTTTGTTGTTTATTATTCGCTGAGTACTTTTGTGGCTTATTATTCTGAGTACCTTTGTGGTTTATTATTCTCTGAGTACTTCTGTGGTTTATTATTCTGAGTACCTTTGAGGTTTATTATTCTCCGAGTACCTTTGTGGTTTATTATTGTGTAGGTAAAAACTTGCCTGATTTATTACGCTATAGTAAGTCGCTCCAAGCTGCTGTTGAAGGACCCCTAAGTCAAGAAATTTGATCCATTCTCAACTTTTTTTGGATCAAACTTGATTAGTCCTCCTACCCTCCTTTCCATTCCTCAGATGTTGCATGACTCTTGCGGGTTTTGAGCTTCTACCCTCCACCCTGGGCCACCCGCCCCGGGGCCGCACTGCGGGAGTAAGAAAACACGCGAAACTCATCAAAGGTAAATGCTGAATGTGGGTGTGTTTGTGTGGAGGAGTGATCCCAGAGATGTATCCCTCCCGTCTTCAATATTCCCAATCCCTTGTCCCTTAAAACCCTTAACAGGCAGAGAACCTGCTACTCAACGCCCTCATCCCCCCCATCCTTTCTTCAACGGGCACTGCCGAAAAAGTGTAAAAATCTTGAAGAGGAACTTTGCCAAGTATCTCCGCCAAGTATAACACCTACTAGAGACTTAGGTGCAATAACAAAACATCTTCAAGAGACCTAGGTGCTATAACATCTTCAAGATACCTAGGTGCTATAAAACCTTCAAGAGACCTAGGTGCTATAACACCTTCAAGAGACCTAGGTGCTATAACACCTTCAAGAGACCTAGGAGCTATAACACCTTCAAGAGACCTACGTGTTATAACACTTTCCAGAGGTGCTGGAACTGACTAGTCATAATTATCTCTGACTCTGTACGTGGGTTCATGTCGCCAACTACAATTTCTCTACACCAGCGAAGTGTCACAACAGTCTTGTAGATTTAATCAAAATAATTTGCAATGGGATTTTGAATTTCTTCCACGTGCGCATGGCCGCATTGCGCACCCCGTTACTCCCTTCACTCGTACATTGCTGGTGTGAGCGGTGGGTGGGCACCTACATGAACTGGTTTTATAATAGTGGTCTCAACTAAGGCCGCTTACAACTAGCTTTTTTCACTGGCTATAAGAATACTGCTGAATTATGCGAACATGGAAAATGGGAAACATTCCCCCCGCGGTGGATGAGACTCGAGCCCATTAATAATAGCAACGGATGACGAGAGAATGGAGCCCGTTAAAAATAGCAGCGGGTGTAAACATCCGGCAATCAGTTAAACACGACTGATGCCACCTGACTGTCTCTTTTATTGAGGATCATTCACGCTGCTCACCCTCGAGACTCACACCAGAGCCGCCTCGACCAGTCAGTGCCTCACCTAGTTGTACCAACTCAACTGCACTTATAGAGCACCTTATGTGTATAATTACCTGAGTTTCCAATCAGGAGGTGCACTCAGGCTGATGGTCCCTCTAACTTTCGATGAACTAACATAAAACAGCCCTGTAATATACATTTTTAACTTTTGTATGTAGCCTGTTGCACTGTGTCATTGTACGGCTCATTCCACTTGACCACGCTAATGCTGAAATGTTTTCTGGTATCCCGTTGCTCTTGTGGGTATGATCTTTACAACTATATCCTCTTGTTACTTTTAACTCCATGATAAAATAGCTTATCCTTATCTGGCCTATCTATGTCCTTGAGTATTTTGTATGTAGTGAGCATATTCTCTCTTGTTCTTCGTTCTTCTTATCACTTATTACTTATCTTTCTCATTTTTTGTAAACAGTTCAATTTCCTTGGCAGAGGAACCAGTCTGGATGTAGTCCTTTGGATTTTCTCGAGTTTCACTTTGCATTTTGCTGTGTAAAGGTCACATAGATACTCAAGAACAGTCATGTAGGTAAAGTGTTCCTCGAACGAGTCTGTCGACGTTCCAGAATGCTACTTTCATGTTTGCATATTTAACCTGTTCTTCTAATATTATTCTGTGTATGTTTGCTTCGGGGTACTAATCCCAGGTTAATGGTTATTCCTGGATCTTTGTTTCCGTGGTTATACTTTAGTAACCGTTCATTCGATCATTACTGAAGACTGTCGAGGACTTTCTGCAGCATTTTTCATTCTCGCTACTTTGCATTCGAATTATTTTGACATCCGCCATCGAGGAACTATAGGAGTTAATACCTTGAACCAGATCATTACTATACACCACAAATACTGTAGGTCCAAAAAATGATCTTTGTGGGGCTCTGTTAGCTACACTTTCCCGTCCCGATACTTCATCTATTATAGTAACTTTCTTTTATTGATAAATTATTTCCTTAATCATGTTAATACGTTTCCTTTTACCTCTGGTTGCTGCTCCAATTTATAAGTACAGTGGCCTGCTGCTATGTGGCATTATATTAAAACCTTTTATACAGTCTACGTTCCACCATCTCTTCTTTCGTGTCTGGCTCCTTGTTTTTCTATCATAGGCTATAATGAGATTTGTTAGGCACACTCTCTTACTTCAGTATTCCTGCTAGTATTCAGTAAGGAATTTTAGAAGTTTCTTGATGTTCAGAGTGTTTTCCATATAATGTTTTCCAGTAACTTGCAGGTTATACACTCGTTAGAGACGCTTGGCCTGTAGTTCAGGGTTTCTTGTTACCTTTCTTGAGTACTGGCATCACTTCTGGTATATTCCAGCCGTTTGACACTTCCTTAAAGATTTGCGCAAGTGGCTTGTAATCTATTTCAGTATTCCTTTTCCTAATATTCATGGTAATATTCCATCTGGTCCTGATGCATTTAATGTGTTCTGTTCCATCATTAGCATCCTTCCCTCTCATTTGCACATTAATCACATAGGTAGTAAGCCAGTTAGCAGCAACATTCAGGGGGGTACTGCCGCTCTGTCAGATGACTGCGAAATGGAAACTTTTCTTCTTTTTTTTTGTTGGCACTCTTGCAAGATGGCTGATCTTTTCTTTGTCTCATGAACACGCAAGATGACAGGTAAATCTTACAAACTTCTACTAACTTACACTGTATACACATACTTTCTTAACAGCTCTTAACCCTGTAATATTTCATTTCCAACCTAGGAGGCCTGCTCAGAGACCGGGCCGTGGGAAAGACCCCCAAAAAGATAACAAATACTTGATAAAATTCAGTTTGATGTATAGTATCGTCCCTTCATGATGTGGTACTGGCCCTGGTTCACTTGTTAACTCACTGTGGAATCTTCTGTTGAGCTCATACTATCCCCCTTCCCCATCCTTCTGTTGAGCTCATACTATCCCCCTTCCCCATCCTTCTGTTGAGCTCATACTATCCCCCTTCCCCATCCTTCTGTTGAGCTCATACTATCCCCCTTCCCCATCCTTCTGTTGAGCTCATACTATCCCCCTTCCCCATCCTTCTGTTGAGCTCATACTATCCCCCTTCCCCATCGTTTCCCGACTGCCTTACTCTTTTCTCAAATGTTATAATTTAATCCTTTAAAATTATTTGTCATCTTAAGATGCAGTAAAACAGGTTCACTTCTGTCTTTGTCTTTGCTGTGATGTTTATTTCAAATTATTTTCCAGCTTCCATTCTCACACGAAGATAATTCATGGATCTCCTGCTCAGCATTTTTTCCATAAATCAAGATTTTGTGGTTGTGTCAGTTTACAATCTGACTCCTCGTCAGGATGATAATGAATGGTGCAGTTCATGCGTGGTCACCATCAGCTGACTTCATTGAGAGAGAGAGAGAGAGAGAGAGAGAGAGAGAGAGTGTGTGTGTGTGTGTGTGTGTGTGTATGTGTGTGTGTGTGTGTGTGTGTGTGTGTCGTCTTACTCTTGCCTGCTAAGAAGATATCATCCGACATTCAATCATTCTCAATCCTTGGGAACGTCCCCTCGAGGGTGGGTAGGTTAATCCCATAATTCGCTGAAAGACTTGGCGGTCACCTCACTAAATACAGTTTTGTGAGTTGGAGGAGCGCGGGAGTGTTATTGTGGGCAGTTCCATAAACCAAACGCAAAAGTTGCCACCCACCTCCAAGTGGACAACACTTTATTTTTCATATGTATTTGTATCTCGTTTGCCACTCATTACAGATGTTACATATCACCATATACTATATATACACATATTTTTTTCAACGCACAGGCCGTCTCCCACCAAGGCAGGGTGACCTAAAAAGAAAATTCTCCCGGCATTTAGTCGCCTCTTATGACACAAATGGATATCATTTATATATATATATATATATATATCAATAATAACACTGCGACTAGCCGAAGGCTCGAACCTGTGTTGTTTTGGCCAGCTTCAAGGTGAGCGAAAATTCCACGACGCTCTAACCCACAGGACCACCCAATCCTACAAAGATCACGCTCGTAGATCATGTTCGTGGTTACAATACGATATATACTGTTTTTGGAGGCTAGTACACCAAACGGGGAAGTAGAATGAAATTAGCTCTGAGGCGCCCACACCACCGTATTATAATCTGGTCTCAACACAAGAAAGCACATGGACTATTCATGTTTCATTATCTGTGTGGAACCAGAATCTTCACGAATGTGAAAAAGCACTACAGGAATCTCGACCCGCCTTCAGCATGTTAATTCATCATGGTACACATCACACTATGAACAAGTAATGTGACCAATTATTAAATTTATATGAAAGGTTGACTTGTGATAAGAACACTTGGCAGCACACCCCACTTTTTAAACAATACCCCTAAAGTCCCAGCCTTCCAGCCTTACTACGGCCTACCTTCCAATGTAAGAATGAGGTTCTCATACATTTTGTATTTATTGTGTGGTTAGTAGTTTGACACTTTCAAATTATTATATACATAGGGAAGAGCTAAATCCGTAAGGGTCATACAGCTCCTGGGAATGGGAGGCAATAAAGTTTGATCTGGGTGAAGGTAGGGTACCCTCAAGAACCCTTCCTCAGCATCAAAGCATCTCTAATGAAAGAACTTCAAAACTTGAAGCCCAAATTACAGATTCCTGTGATCTGTAGTTTTGAGATATTCTAAGACAAATCAAGTTCTTTAATTGTATTGAACACTCGTGAGAAGAGTTCAGCTCCATAAAGGTGAACTCTTCTCCAGACTGAGGAACAGACCACCTCAAATACTATTTGTGATCACATCATCTTCATCTCACTACTACTACTGTTGCCTCTGTATTTGACTGAAGAAGCCAACTGTGTAGGCGAAACGTTTCAATAATAAAGATACACAACTGTTACACATGTGTCGTAATCATCACCTTGTCGATATTTTATACCATTTACCACACTGTTGTATCCTACTTATATGAAGGTTGAGATTATTACTGCAGTAGGTAATTGACACTACGTCAACTTTATTTTTAAAATGGTGCAGCATTTTTACCATCAAATACCTTGAATATGCTTCTTTTTTGAGGTCTTCAGTTTTTAATAGCTGATGCATCTTATGGAGAGGATGGTGCCCAATAACTTTAAGCTTTGCAGATGCAAATTTGTCAGTTTTATTGAAGAAATTTGGTTTTCATGTGATAATTTGTCAAAGCTTGTGTATCATACTTAGCAGAGGGTTCGAACCGGTGTCGGGGTGTGTAGGTTCCAATACGAAATTTTATTGAAGAAATTTGGATATTAGTCTCAACGTAATAACTTCTGATTAACTTCAAATCTTCAGCAATGATATTTAACTGTATAAGAAATTTATGCCACACTATGTACTAGTATTTTTTGTGTGTGAATTGAGGCAGAGAGGATTGAACTTTTGTGGTACCCGGATACCTTCCTCGGATCATGCACCCGACTGAAACACCTCTAGTTAGGTACATGGATAACTTTTACCCAACATTTGAATACTTCCAGTTGGTTGAAGAATTAGACACATGTGTAACATCTGGATATCTTTATTTTGTAGACGTTTCGCTAACCTCTTTCAATACAATGCAGGGAAAAACTGAAGACGAGGCAATCATTCCCTCAGAGTAACAGTAGGTCTTCAGTACCGTGGTCTTGACGAATCTGAAGAACAGGTAGATAGATGGGCGCTTATGTACTGGAGTCAGGTGAGGTGCAGCAGGTGAAGGCATTGTCACTGGTAGGCAGGACTCACCAGTGGACGTAGGTGATGCCCAAGAGTTGGGCCAGAGGATGCGATCCACAAAACGTAGCTAATACACAGGTACCTATTTTTACTGCTAGGTAGACAAAGACAGTAGAGGTGTAAGGAAACCTGCCCCAATGTTTCTCAGTGTCAAGGAATCGAACCCATGATGGAGTGACGGAGAGAAAATGGATTGGGGGATAAGAAGCAGAGGAGGGAGAGATGGAGGGTGGGAAGGATTGTAGGGGAGGAGGGAGAGAAGGGTGGCAACCTTAATACACCAGAAATACTGTCGACATTGTCAACTGTCCCGGCCATGAATGGTGTCAAGGGTTTGACCGAGGCGGCTGATAAAGTGCGAATTGTAGCGTTATTTTCTACGTGGATGGTATCCCTCCCCTCCTCCCTAACTTCTGCCATCCCTTCCGGCCTGCCTCACTCCCTACCTTCTGCCATCCCTCCACGCCTCCCTAACTCCCTGCTGTCTGTCATCCCTCCCCGCCTCCCTAACTCCTTGCTGTCTGCAATCCCTCACCGCCTCCCTAACTCCTTGCTGCCTGCCATCCCTCCCCGCCTCCCTAACTCCTTGCTGTCTGCAATCCCTCACCGTCTCCCTAACTCCCTGCTGTCTGCCATCCCTCCCCGCCTCCCTAACTTCCTGCTGTCTGCCATCCCTCCCCGCCTCCCTAACTTCTGCCATCCCTTCCCGCCTCCCTCACTCCCTACCTTCTGCCATCCCTCCACGCCTCCCTAACTCCCTGCTGCCTGCCATCCCTTCCCGCCTCCCTCACTCCCTACCTTCTGCCATCTCTCCCCGCCTCTCTGTCTCTGCCTAATTCCTTCCCTTCCTGTCACCCTGTCTCTGCCTGCTGGTTATCCTACATATTTCCTAACATCTCTGTGGCTGATATGTGTTCCTTGCATCCACCAATACCCTCTTGCCCCTGCGCCTTGCATATGAAACAGTTTGTCTCTGTTCTATCGAAGTCTCTGAGTACCTTATACATCCCTATCATACACATTCCCTGGTCTTCATCTCTTCTAATATTGTCAGAATTCGTTATTTGGAGCTTCTTTTTATAATTCAACTTTGTCAGGCTTGGAATTCATCTAGTTGCAAATCTCTGTACTTTCTGCAGCTTCTGAACGTGCTATCTATGGTATTGACTCCATGCTGGTGCTGCATATTATACAACAGGTCTGACATACATCGGGTACAATATTCTGAAGGATTCCGTACTGAGGTTTCTGGAGGCAATTAAAAGATTTACTAGCCTCGCATACGCCGCTGATGTAACATAGTTTATATACGCATCTGGAGATATTTACGGTAAAATAATTACTCCGGACAGGTCCAATTTATTTGCTTTCTGTAACTTCTTTTCCCCAGTTCATACACTTCTTCAGGTTTTCCTTCACCCTCTCCTATTTACATTATCTTTCACTCTTCCACTTCTCTTCTCTTTCTTTTCTTCTCTTCTTCTTCTTCTTCTTCTCTTCTTTCTTCTTCTTCTTCTTCTTCTTCTTCTTTTCTCTCTCTCGCCCCGGAGACTAGACCGTTAATGGATACTTGCTGGTATTATGATGTTAATCGCCTTAGCGGTTCTCTCTGAGGCTGTGAGGCACACGATAATCACCTTTTGATGTCTTCTCGTGCATTCTAACAACTGCCATTTTCTCTGACACCATCTTTGTTCTTTAGGCAAAGTAGAATCAACATTTATTGAACCTTAATATAAAACCAATTATAACAAGAACAATGGTAGTTATTGTGTTTAAAGATCACTGCTCGCACAATGACTCAGGCAATGGCTATACTCACAGTAACTTAGGCACCATTACTACTCTCCCAGTAACTCAAGCACCATCACTACTCTCACAGTAACTCAGACTCTGTGACATAGGCTGCAGCTTATATATATATATATATATATATATATATATATATATATATATATATATATATATATATATATATATATATATATATATATATATATATGCATACAAACATACACCACAAGGTTAGGGCGCAGAAATAAAACTTGAGGCCTTTCGTTATGAAGCCTTCGTCAGACGCAGTATTCAATAAATCAGGTTTGCGAGCTAGCTAGAAATTTAATGAAGGATACGAGATGTACTATTCTACAATACTATTAGGTCCTCCATCCTTTTCTGTGTCACTGTTTGACCTCCAAGAGGTCAGGATGTTAGGTCATCATAGAAACGGTAGGACGGGTCACCTCACTTGGAAATCCGTGGGCAGAGACGGAAGATTAGTGTAGTGTATCCAGGTATCAGTGTTGGATTTCTCCAGAACACTTGTAGGATTAAGGACATCAGCAGTGGGATTTACTTAGGGAGATGAAGGTGTCTTGGTGTGTGGGGTCGTAGCTGAAGTTGGTCGTATTGTAGAGTCATTCTCTCATTATAGTGATAGTCGCTTCGAAAAGAAAAATAAGAAAAATCATATTGATAATATACAACACGACATTTAATTTGATGGGGAGAGAGAGAGAGAGAGAGAGAGAGAGAGAGAGAGAGAGAGAGAGAGAGAGAGAGAGAGAGAGAGAGAGAGAGAGAGATAGAGAGAGATAGAGAGAGAGAGAGAGAGAGAGAGAGAGAGAGAGAGAGAGAGAGAGATAGAGAGATAGATAGAGAGAGAGAGAGAGAGAGAGAGAGAGAGAGAGAGAGAGAGAGAGAGAGAGAGAGAGAGAGAGAGAGAGAGAGACGACTGTACAGTGGCATTTACTTATCAAAGAGAAGAAATGCCAGCTGCTCTAAGCTACATCAATCACCAGCTAAGAGCTATATCCGCTTGGGGAATCCGATGGCAGGTAACATTTGCACATGAGAAAACACAAATGATGATGGTCTCTAGGCACCATGATGGTAATGCCAGAGCAGTAGTAAGTATGAATGGGAGAGTGTTGGTACCTGAGGAAGAAGGTGATATCCTTGGGGTGAAATTTTACTCCAAACTGACCATGAAAAGCCAAGTTGTAAATCTTGCAAACAAGGCAGCCAGGAAACTTACAGTACTTCGACGTATCTCGCATCTGCTTGACAGTAGGGGTTGCAAGATTCTGTATGAGGCATAAGTACGCTCACACCTTGAGTATGCTCCACTTTCTTGGTTTGCCAGCCCCCCCCCCCCAATCTCATCTGCAACTGTTTGACAGAGTAGAGAACAGAGCAAGACGTCTCATCTCTTGCCTGAACCCATCCTGGATAGATCTTTCATTTCAGCAGAGCCTTCAACACAGGAGGGATGTGGGTGGCCTTACTGTTATGTACAAGGCCAACATTGTCAAAGTACCACACTTGGCTCCACTTCGAGGACAGCGAGCAGCAAGCTTCTATACCACAAGACGGGCAGAAAGCAGCAACTTCACTCTGGCTGTACCCTTCTCCAGAACATCACTTCATCTGAGATCATTTATCCCCAGGATGACTCGAGTCTGGAACACATTCGTACAGCATTATGATATCAACGAGATAAAGTCAGTTGATCAAATGAAAATGCTGTCGGTAACAGCTCTTAGCTTGTCAATAAAGTTAGGAATCCTTAACTTGTCAATAAAGTTAGGGATCCTTAACCTAACCTCGTCAAACCCTGTGTAAGAGAGAGAGAGAGAGAGAGAGAGAGAGAGAGAGAGAGAGAGAGAGAGAGAGAGAGAGAGAGAGAGCAAGCAACACCACCCCTGTCCACCACTGGCCACAGCACATATGCTCAGCCAGCAGGTCTTTTCACAGCCGTGCCGCCACTCCAAAGAAACCCATGTGTCCTCCACCCCCGCCATTCACACCAACCACCAGCACCACTATGCACCTCAGCCACTCACTGTCAACACGCCTCAGAGTGACAGGTTTTCACCTCCCATCACTATTTACTGACACCCATGTCCATCCATCACCATGCAATACTACTTACCATTACATCCAACACGACTATCCTTATCCAAAACCATTTATGCTCTCGCGTCCCCACCCATGCTTCCACCCACGACCGCCCACTTACCCTTACTTGCCCCCTCCCTGTGGCACACCCTCTAATAATAATAATAATAATAATAATACTAATAATAATTTTTATTTCTACAAGTACATGATACAACTTATATAGGCATAGCTGACATCAATCACATACTATATAGAAAGCCAATGGTTATGTAGAGCATTTCGAGAAACTTGGTTAATTTTGTCCCCAGGATGCGACCCACACCTCGGGTGTTACCAATGCCCAGAGTAGATCCCTGGTACGCTGTGAAAGCGTACCAAGTCTGAGAATATCCTGGACATGCCAAGACCTGGCACCCTTTAATATACGCTGTTTCGTGTGCCCGTCAGGAGATATAACGGCCAGTATAAAGTTGGCAACGTCAATAAAACACAGACTGCTGCTTGAAGCGTACCTAACCTCCCCACCGGCCACTTACAAAAGAGGTTTGGATCGCTTACGGTGGCGCGGCGGGAGGTGGGCTGGAGGGTTGGGTCCTGTCATACCGCTGTTGTCGCGGTAACACAGCGAGCCATGCTTTTGTGACCGAAAACGACATGTCGGTATAAATCGCGCATTTGAGTTTGTGTTCACCCTGGGAGCGCCGACGTTGCTATTCTTACGAGGTAGTATATATGTGATATTATCTGCTGCTGCCACAGGTGAGTGGATGTACTCACTCTAGAGGTGAGAAGAGTGCCTTTGTCGTCTCCTGCAGCAGCCACAGGTGAGTGGATGCACTCACTCTAGAGGAATGCGTCTCACGTGTTCTACACATCCTTCATAGCTTCTATATCATTCTTTATTTTTTCGCTTCCATTTATTTTATATTTTTCTGCTGTATATTCTACTTGATGTCTCATTTGTTTCTATATAATGGTATCTACACTATCCACGATGCCTTAGAGCAGAGATTCTTAAATCCAAGGTTACGACCCGAAACTGGGTCGCTGGGGCCTTCTGGTGAGTCAAGGATAACCACTCCTACCTTAGATATACCGTTGAAGAGTTTCGAGAGTTTTCCTAACTCCCATAGCTCCCCCCCCAAAAAAAAAAAATTCAATACTTACAAGAAAAGTTAAATGATCTTAGACCACCAAGAGAAGAAGAAATAAGAAAAAAGGCTGTACTGCCATACTTCTCAGGGTTATAACTTTAATGTTATAAATCTACGGCGACTTACTGATATGTTAAGTATACCAGGACCGTCGTTTTTCTACCAGGGATGTGCCGTCATGCCGGTGAGGGGCTCTTGGCCTGTCGTCCCCTTTCTTGGATCGAACCTGATTGCCTCCCTTTCCCCCACGTGCGGCATGATCCCTATATGTTTAGCACTTGTCTCATTATAATAATAATAATAATAATAATAATAATAATAATATCATGCCATATTTTATAACATATGAACTGTAAAAGTCTGGTATGATACACGAGCCTCAGATATTATTGACTTCCAATTTCTCAACAAAACACGTCATTTTTTTAATGTGTTAATTTTCCTGAGCAATTACCAATATCAGTTTCTTAATGCTTCGTATGAACTTACACTTTTATTTTATATTTCTAGTACTGAATGAACTCCACTCCAAGACTCGAATAATGACTGACAACATGCTCACTGTGTGTGTGTATGTGTGTGTGTGTGTGTGTGTGTGTGTGTGTGTGTGTGTGTGTGTGTGTGTGTGTGTGTGTGTGTGTGTACTCACCTAGTTGTGGTTGCAGGGGTCGAGTAATAGCTCCTGGCGTGTGTGTGTGTGTGTCTTGGTTTCGTTATATTCAGGCTCATTATCACTGAGGTATTGCAACAATGAATTTACATTGTGTATATGTACAGTATGTGTTTATAGGTATATACATTTACTTTCAGTTTTAGTCTCGCTCTGATATCATGAATTCCATTTCCCGTGTGTGTGTGTGTGGGGGGGGGGGAGACTGGCCATCCTGAGAAATGGTAATTCTCAAGCAGTATTACCTCCAGCTATGCTAGAACGAAATCTTTAAGGCTGCCGTAACTACAGAACCCTTACTGGGATGTGACAATATTCTTATTAACCGACTGATGACTCCCAAATCAAGGCGAGGGGTTTCATCATTTGAAGTTAGAAACTCATCCTGTGTGAGAGAATATGTTCCTCCTACCAATCATCTAGGGGCAGCACACTGCTGATGTAGCCATGTTTGTTTAATATTAAAAAGAAGAGTAACCTCTTGTGCCCCAAGTGTGGTACCAACACCAGCCCCACCCGGCCCCTCCCGGCCCCCTCCCGACCCCCACCCGGCCCCCACTAAGTCCTTGTTGTCGAGGTGTCACGCTCACTATATTTCATGAAGTCCCCCTTTCAATACAACTCTCGTTTTCTGGCCATCTTCAGTGTTTCCGAAACCTTTCGTCCGGGTGGTGGGCGGCGGTGTTCGTCCGAGTGAAACTTTGTGGTTGTGTTGGAGTGGGCTAGCCCTGGGTCTCGAACCCGTGCAGTCAGTTTGCTGTGGGTTAGTTCATCTAGCCACATTCCGCCCCTTTGGCCCATTTGTCTCGCCTTTTCCATCTTTGTTTCGCCAATTTCTTTACTGTAGGTTCAGGCAAGGGGATAAATGGTCCTGCCTGAGTGAATCAATAGATAACGGTTTGAAATATTTGGTGTTGGGAGATTCGCCACGGTGGTTGTATGACCACTTGAACTATGAATGTCTCATGGTGATCTACCGTTCATCTACTGCCCTGCCCTCCCTTACCCCCACCTCCCTCATTCCCCACTCCCTCTCTTCCTCCCCACTCCCTCCATCACTTCCTCCGACCTTACTCCCTTGACCACTTCTTCCTCACTCCCTCCATTCATCACTTTCTCCCCACTCATTCCCTACATCATTTCCTATTCACTCCATTTCCTATGTACTCCCACCCTCCTTCCTTTCCCCCCTACTCCCTCCCCCTACCTCGAGTCTACCTGGAGGTTGTTTCGGGGGATCACGCCCCCCGCGGCTCAGTTCTCGACTAGGCCTCCCAGTGGATCAGGGTTTGATCAACCAGGCTGTTACTGGTCCCAGCACATAATCCAACTTGCGAACCACAGCCCGGCTGATGGGGCACTGACATAAGGTTTCCTCTTGAAGACAACCAGGCTGTTACTGCTCCCAGGGGTCAATTGGTAATTCCCCTTATGAATGATGAGAGGCTGTTGAACAGTCTTGGGTCCCGGAAACTTTTTGTGTCTTCTCTCAGTGTACTCATGGCACCACTGCTTTTCATTGGGGGAGTTGCATTGTCAGGTGTGGATTATGACTTATCTTTCCCGCCTGCGTTCCAGAAAATACAGGTCAAGGGACTAAAAATGTTCCCAGTAATTAAGGTGCTTAACTGAACTAACACGTACAAGGAAGGTTCTCTAGTTCTACAATTTCACCTGCCTTGGATAGGGCTGTTAGTGTACAGCGGATCATTATTGACATGGCATCCCTTGTTTTGAAGGTTCTCATTATCCATCCTACCATTTACCTCGTCCTACTCATTTCTGCAACATTGCAAGCTCCTGAAGATGTTTTGATTGCAAGATGAAAGACCTAGAGCTATCATTCAACTTCCTCTGTGGTTGTTTTGCACATGTCTACACATGTTATTGACATGTCAGCAACAGTGACGTGGCTCCCCGCCCCCCAACTTCTCCATACCTCTCCCTCCTGCCCCCCTCCCCGGGGTGTAATGCTATGCTAGCGGAGTCAAGTTTATTACAATGGATTTTTATAGCTAATTTCATAAGTTTTAAGATACTTTTTAAGTGTCCATGTGTTTCTTACCTGGAAGACACTGTTCGGGGTTATTAACCGAGGGTTACTAGCCCTCTGGATTAACCATGGTGGTTATCAATTTCAAATTAACCTAAAAAAATATAATGGCCTATTACCATAGAGGTTCTGATTATTATTATAATCAAAAGAAGCGCTAAACCAATACAAGTTCTGAAGCCCTCCCACCTGGAGGCGACTCACAATAGTCGACTAACTCCTAGGTACCTAGGAGTACCTGTTTACCGTGAGGTGAACATGAGCAGTAGATGTAAAGAGATTTGCCCTTAACTTCTCATCAGCCCGGCAATCGAAACCCGGCCCTTTCAGCTGTGAGTTAGACGCCTTTGTTTTTACCCCTGATTGTATCAGTGAGCGTTTCAAGTCTATCTGGCAAGACTGATTCCTATTTATTATTATTATTATTATTATTATTATTCTATTTCCGAAGTATTAAATTTGATAAGGTATTGCACCTAGGAATGGAAGGTAATCAAGCTTGATCTATGGATGGGAAGAGGTAACTCCAACTCCTGGGATCAAGAGCACACCATCAAGCCATCCTCTCAAAGGATACAGTGATGTTATGATGAGTGTGGGTCGAGCGGCAAGTCTTCCTGCGGTGACACTGTTGTGTGACTGTGATGCAGGGGGTGAGGGTGTTGGTGGTAGGGGGCTTGGCAGGGAGGGAGGGGAGGGGTAAAGGGGTGGTGGAAGGTACACACCGAGTCAGGTGTACAAGGAACAGGGTGGTGGGGGTACACTTGTAGGCAGGTGTTCAAGGCAGAGGGTGGGAAAGGTACACACGGAATTAGGGGTAGGGAGTACATAGTAGTGGGGGTACACACAGTACCAGGAGTACAGGGTAGTGGGAGTACACACAGTACCAGGAGTACATGTCAGAGGGTAGTGAGGTACACACAGTACCAGGAGTACAACATAGAGGGTAGTGGGGTACACACAGTACCAGAAGTATAAGATAGAGGGTAGTGGGGTACACACAGTGTCAAGTGTACAGGAAAGTACTGGGATACAGTGTCAAGTGTACAGGAGAGTACTGGGATACACACAGTGTCAAGTGTACAGGAGTGTACTGGGATACAGTGTCAAGTGTACAGAAGAGTACTGGGATACACACAGTGTCAAGTGTACAGAAGAGTACTGGGATACACACAGTGTCAAGTGTACAGAAGAGTACTGGGATACACACAGTGTCAAGTGTACAGGAGTGTACTGGGATACAGTGTCAAGTGTACAGGAGAGTACTGGGATACACACAGTGTCAAGTGTACATTAGAAAGAGGGTAGTGGGGTACACAGTGTGCCTGGTGTTCATATGAGGGTGGTGGGGGTACACTAGCAGACAGGTGTTCATGTGAGGGTGGTGGGGGTACACTAGCAGACAGATGTTCATGTAAGGGTGGTGGGGTACACTAGCAGACAGGTGTTCATGTGAGGGTGGTGGGGGTACACTAGCAGACAGGTGTTCATGTGAGGGTGGTGGGGGAACACTAGCAGACAGGTGTTCATGTGAGGGTGGTGGGGGTACACTAGCAGACAGGTGGTCATGTGAGGATGGTGGGGTACACTAGCAGACAGGTGTTCATGTAAGGGTGGTGGGGGTACACTAGCAGACAGGTGTTCATGTGAGGGTGGTGGGGGTACACTAGCAGACAGGTGTTCATGTGAGGGTGGTGGGGTACACTAGCAGACAGGTGTTCATGTGAGGGTGGTGGGGGAACACTAGCAGACAGGTGTTCATGTGAGGGTGGTGGGGGTACACTAGCAGACAGGCGTTCATGTGAGGGTGGTGGGGGTACACTAGCAGACAGGTGTTCATGTGAGGGTGGTGGGGGTACACTAGCAGACAGGTGTTCATGTGAGGGTGGTGGGGTACACTAGCAGACAGGTGTTCATGTGAGGGTGGTGGGGTACACTAGCAGACAGGTGTTCATGTGAGGGTGGTGGGGGTACACTAGCAGACAGGTGTGCAGGGAGGGGTTGATCATCCCTGACCTGTTCAGTGATACCCACACCCTCCCACTCATCTTCCATCACAATACCCATGATTGACCCCCATTGCTATGCTCCTACATCATACTATTTTATATATGGTAGTCTGGGCCTTAGTTATTTATGATATAACCCCCTGAAACGCACCTACCTTGCATTCTTCTCTCTCTCTCTCGCTGGATAATTTGTGATATGCGATATATCTTGGTGTCTTGTTTATAGTATGTTCGCAGACCTCGCTCGCTCTTAAATATGTCGTGATATATTATGTGGCCGGTGACAAAATGTGAACATTGCTGTGGAAGGGGGTAGAGGGAAGAAGGGAGAGGATAGAGGAGGGAGGGAAGGAGATGGGAGGGAGGGAAGAAGAGAGGAATATGAAGATATGAGAAGGAGGGAAGAAGATATAAGAGGAACAGAGATACTAGAGCAGGAGAAATGGAGAGCAGGTGGGAGGAAATAAAAAGGGGGGAGTGAAAAATATGGGAGGGAGAGAAGGATATTGAGAAGAGAGAAAGAGAGGAATATGTTCCATAACGAAAGACACTAGTCAGGGGAGTGTATGAGGATGTGAGAGAGTGTAGGAGGATGTGAGAGAGTGTAGGAGGATGTGAGAGAGTGTAGGAGGATGTGAGAGAGTGTAGGAGGATGTGAGAGAGTGTAGGAGGATGTGAGAGAGTGTAGGAGGATGTGAGAGAGTGTAGGAGGATGTGAGAGAGTGTAGGAGGATGTGAGAGAGTGTAGGAGGATGTGAGAGAGTGTAGGAGGATGTGAGAGAGTGTAGGAGGATGTGAGAGAGTGTAGGAGGATGTGAGAGAGTGTAGGAGGATGTGAGAGAGTGTAGGAGGATGTGAGAGAGTGTAGGAGGATGTGAGAGAGTGTAGGAGGATGTGAGAAAGTGTAGGAGGATGTGAGAAAGTGTAGGAGGATGTGAGAGAGTGTAGGAGGATGTGAGAGAGTGTAGGAGATTGCAGGAAGGTGTAAGAGAGTGTAGGAGATTGTAGGAAGATGTGAGAGAGTGTAGGAGAGTGCAGGAAGGTGTGAGAGAGTGTAGGAGGATGTGAGAGAGTGTAGGAGATTGCAGGAAGGTGTAAGAGAGTGTAGGAGAGTGCAGAAAGATGTGAGAGAGTGTAGGAGGATGTGAGAGAGTGTAGGAGATTGCAGGAAGGTGTAAGAGAGTGTAGGAGAGTGTAGGAAGATGTGAGAGAGTGTAGGAGAGTGCAGGAAGGTGTGAGAGAGTGTAGGAGAGTGCAGAAAGATGTGAGAGAGTGTAGGAGGATGTGAGAGAGTGTAGGAGATTGCAGGAAGGTGTAAGAGAGTGTAGGAGAGTGTAGGAAGATGTGAGAGAGTGTAGGAGAGTGCAGGAAGGTGTGAGAGAGTGTAGGAGAGTGCAGAAAGATGTGAGAAAGTGTATGAGAGTGCAGGAAGATGTGAGAGAGTGTAGAAAGATGTGAGAGAGTGTAGGAGAGTGCAGCAATGTGTGAGAGAGTGTAGGACAGTTCAGGAAGATGTGAGAGAGTGTAGGAGAGTTCAGGAAGATGTGAGAGAGTGTAGAAATATATGTAGATAGTTTCAATTATCCTCCCTCTTCCCATATAACCCAAGGCGGCGTGTACACCGCGTGTACACAACTCATTCTGTATACCAGCTGCTCATGTATACCAACTATTGGTGCACACCAGCTGCTCGTGTACACTCCATCACTAACGCAGCTGTCTCTCTAGTGTGTCACATTCTGCTTGATGCAACGTAACTTTAAAAAAAAGGTAAACAAGACCTGATATACCTTACTGAGTACTCAGTGTTGACTGGTAACAAGGGACTCACACCCTTGTTTATCTCAATCTCCTCAAAATCTTTGCCAATCGAACATCGCTGTGGGCTGTGAGTAATCCAGATTAAACCGGGGTTAATCCGCGAGTAATCTGGGGATTACTTTAATCCAGTTTAAAGCTGTCCTCTTCCAACTGCTGGCGCCACATCCCTTAACCATATTTACTCCTTCGACCTTTGTATTCCCCTTCCCCTTATATTCCATCATCCCCCTGGCTTACTTTACATCCCCTCCTCCTAGCTTACCTTATATTCCCCCTCCTGGCTTACCTTATATTCCCCCTCCTGGCTTACCTTACATTCTCTCCTCCTGGCTTACATTACATTCCCTCCTCCTGGCTTACCTTACATTCCCTCCTCCTGGCTTACCTTACATTCCCTCCTCCTGGCTTACCTTACATTCCCTCCTCCTGGCTTACCTTACATTCCCTCCTCCTGGCTTACCTTACATTCCCTCCTCCTGGCTTACCTTACATTCCCTCCTCCTAGCTTACCTTACATTCCCTCCTCCTGGCTTACCTTACATTCCCCCCCTCCTGGCTTACCTTACATTCCCTCCTCCTGGCTTACCTTACATTCCCCCTCCTGGCTTACCTTATATTCCCCTCCCTGGCTTACCTTACATTCTCTCCTCCTGGCTTACATTACATTCCCTCCTCCTGGCTTACCTTACATTCCCTCCTCCTGGCTTACCTTACATTCCCTCCTCCTGGCTTACCTTACATTCCCTCCTCCTGGCTTACCTTACATTCCCTCCTCCTGGCTTACCTTACATTCCCTCCTCCTGGCTTACCTTACATTCCCTCCTCCTAGCTTACCTTACATTCCCTCCTCCTGGCTTACCTTACATTCCCCCTCCTGGCTTACCTTACATTCCCTCCTCCTGGCTTACCTTACATTCCCTCCTCCTGGCTTACCTTACATTCCCCCTCCTGGCTTACCTTACATTCCCTCCTCCTGTCTTACCTTACATTCCCCCCTCCTGGCTTACCTTACATTCCCTCCTCCTGGCTTACCTTATATTCCCTCCTCCTGGCTTACCTTACATTCCCTCCTCCTGGCTTACCTTACATTCCCCTCCTGGCTTACTTTACATTCCCTCCTCCTGGCTTACCTTACATTCCCTCCTCCTGGCTTACCTTACATTCCCCTCCCGTCTTACCTTACATTCCCCCTCCTGGCTTACCTTACATTCCCTCCTCCTGGCTTACCTTACATTCCCTCCTCCTGGCTTACCTTACATTCCCTCCTGGCTTACCTTACATTCCCTCCTGGCTTACCTTACATTCCCTCCTCCTGGCTTACCTTACATTCCCTCCTCCTGGCTTACCTTACATTCCCTCCTCCTGGCTTACCTTACATTCCCTCCTTCTGGCTTACCTTACATTCCCTCCTCCTGGCTTACCTTACATTCCCTCCTCCTGGCTTACCTTACATTCCCTCCTCCTGGCTTACCTTACATTCCCTCCTCCTGGCTTACCTTACATTCCCTCCTTCTGGCTTACCTTACATTCCCTCCTCTGGCTTACCTTTCATTCCCTCCTCCTGGCTTACCTTACATTCCCTCCTCCTGGCTTACCTTACATTCCCTCCTTCTGGCTTACCTTACATTCCCTCCTCCTGGCTTACCTTACATTCCCTCCTTCTGGCTTACCTTACATTCCCTCCTCCTGGCTTACCTTACATTCCCTCCTCCTGGCTTACCTTACATTCCCTCCTCCTGGCTTACCTTACATTCCCTCCTCCTGGCTTACCTTACATTCCCTCCTCCTCTGGCTTACCTTACATTCCCTCCTCCTGGCTTACCTTACATTCCCTCCTTCTGGCTTACCTTACATTCCCTCCTCCTGGCTTACCTTACATTCCCTCCTTCTGGCTTACCTTACATTCCCTCCTCCTGGCTTACCTTACATTCCCTCCTTCTGGCTTACCTTACATTCCCTCCTCCTGGCTTACCTTACATTCCCTCCTTCTGGCTTACCTTACATTCCCTCCTCCTGGCTTACCTTACATTCCCTCCTACTGGCTTACCTTACATTCCCTCCTTCTGGCTTACCTTACATTCCCTCCTCCTGGCTTACCTTACATTCCCTCCTTCTGGCTTACCTTACATTCCCTCCTCCTGGCTTACCTTACATTCCCTCCTTCTGGCTTACCTTACATTCCCTCCTCCTGGCTTACCTTACATTCCCTCCTCCTGGCTTACCTTACATTCCCTCCTCCTGGCTTACCTTACATTCCCTCCTCCTGGCTTACCTTACATTCCCTCCTCCTGGCTTACCTTACATTCCCTCCTCCTGGCTTACCTTACATTCCCTCCTCCTGGCTTACCTTACATTCCCTCCTCCTGGCTTACCTACATTCCCTCCTCCTGGCTTACCTTACATTCCCTCCTCCTGGCTTACCTTACATTCCCTCCTCCTGGCTTACCTTACATTCCCTCCTCCTGGCTTCCTTACAGTTCCTCTCCTCCTGGCTTACCTTACATTCCCTCCTCCTGGCTTACCTTACATTCCCTCCTCCTGGCTTACCTTACATTCCCTCCTCCTGGCTTACCTTACATTCCCTCCTCCTGGCTTACCTTACATTCCCTCCTCTGGCTTACCTTACATTCCCACCTCCTGGCTTACCTTACATTCCCTCCTGGCTTACCTCAGGCCCTCTGGCTTACCTTACATTCCCTCCTTCTGGCTTACCTTACATTCCCCCTCCTGGCTTACCTTACATTCCCTCCTTCTGGCTTACCTTACATTCCCTCCTCCTGGCTTACCTTACATTCCCTCCTCCTGGCTTACCTTACATTCCCTAGTTAGTGATGGCTTTATCTCGTATTGTGTGTGTTCTTGACAGGAGTTTATTATTATTATTATTATTATTATTATTATTATTATTATTATTATTATTATTATTATTACTACTACTACTACTACTACTAGTTTCTTCATGGAAAAGTCAAACCCGTAGGGGGTCATACAGCTCTTGAGGAAAGGGAGACAATTAAGTTTGATCCGAGGAAGAGGAAGGTAGCTCCAGTTCCTTGGATGAAGAGCACTTCAGCGTGAAGGCCCCCCACCCCTCCCTGAAGGGTCACAGCGCGATGTTTCGGTCCCTCCTGGACCATTATCAAATGGTAAATCTGGTGGAAAGTGGACGGAGGATCGAGTCTCTGCTACTCCTTGCTCTGAATGACCCATACAAGTTTGGATCTTCATGGGAATATAAAAAAAGGAGGAAAAGGGCAAGTGAAGACATCGGGAAATGAGAATTATCTATCGTACTTCAGTATTGCTGGAGTGAGAATTGTCTATCGTACTTTAGTATTGCTGGAGTGAGAATTGTCTATCGTACTTTAGTATTGCTGGAGTGATAATTGTCTATCGTACTTTAGTATTGCTGGAGTGAGAATTGTCTATCGTACTTTAGTATTGCTGGAGTGAGAATTGTCTATCGTACTTTAGTATTGCTGGAGTGATAATTGTCTATCGTACTTTAGTATTGCTGGAGTGAGAATTGTCTATCGTACTTTAGTATTGCTGGAGTGATAATTGTCTATCGTACTTTAGTATTGCTGGAGTGAGAATTGTCTATCGTACTTTAGTACTGCTGGAGTGAGAATTGTCTATCGTACTTTAGTACTGCTGGAGTGAGAATTGTCTATCGTACTTTAGTATTGCTGGAGTGAGAATTGTCTATCGTACTTTAGTACTGCTGGAGTGAGAATTGTCTATCGTACTTTAGTACTGCTGGAGTGAGAATTGTCTATCGTACTTTAGTATTGCTGGAGTGAGAATTGTCTATCGTACTTAAATACTGCTGATGTGGTGTTCACAAGACACCCCCCACCCCCCTCCTACAATCTTCACCACTTTCCACTTTCCTTCGAGAAGGAGGGAGGGACGGGGGCCCTTGATGCCAGTGAAGGGCTCTTGATCCAGGGAACTGAAGATGCTCTTCCCTTGAATAAAACCTTATTACCTACTATTCCCAGGCGCTGTATGACTTCTATGTCTCACCTGAATATAATAATAATAATAATAATAATAATAATAATAATAATAATAATAATAATAATAATAATAATAATAATAATAACGATAATAATAACAACAACAACAGTAATTATAATAATAATAATTTTAATAATAATGATTATAACAACAATAATAATAATTATAATAATAACAATACTAACACTAATAATAATAATAATAATCCATGCCGTGCCCTTTTCCCCTGCCAGTGGTGTGTGATAAAGGAGCTGTGTGTCCTCTGCACCAGTAAAGTTGCCACTAAGGTGTCCAGTAATGAGTATGATGCTACCATTAGATTGGCATTATGAGCCCACCCCCTTTCCCCTCCCCATACTTCCCTTCCTTTCCCCGTCACTTCCCGTCCCCGTCCCCCCCCCTCATCCCTCCCACCAGATTTACGGCCTCACTCGATTCCTATCGCGCCCACACACGATTTTTTTTTTCGCTCTTTATAGTAAGGAATAATTTTAGATGTAGGTTTTAGTGTGTTTACATTGGTGCGGCCCAGTGAGGCCGCATCCACAGGGGGTCTACCCGTGGGGGCTGGCAGGGAAGGTGAGGTGCCTCCCTGTAG